>JAFFZR010009984.1:0-19886 GCA_018397195.1 Lethrus apterus | reverse complement strand
TTTAAATGGAACATCCTATATATTATTAGATTTTTGAATTCCCTAGGTAATTCTAATATAAGTTTGTGTAAAATAATATTTGTCTATGTATATTCGTTTTTAAGATATTTGCATTTATTCGGAAATTTTGACAGCTGACGGTCTTCGGCAAAACGCCTCTAGTTCAATAACAAAATACAGCAAGATCATGAAAATTTATGCAACGTTAGAGCGATCTTTAATGATAATAGTAAAAGCATTAGAAATTCGATATGTAACACAACATACTTAACAAATCTTCTTCTTTTTGAAACAATTGAAATGCGGAAAACTTAATTTTTTTAAATGGAAGCGCTATATTTTTATGCATTAATCGAAAACAAAATTTAATTGTCTATTAATTTGAATAAGCAACATATGTAGTAAAAATTAATAATTTTCGAGATATTGATGTATACCCAGTTTTTCTATTAAAAGAACATATTTCTTTATTTTATCTTTACAATTGCCTCTACAAATTTTAAATTGTCGTTAAATACAAAAATAGTCAATACAATACAAATTAAACGTGCAATTTCATGATAAATAATGATAAGTTCCTAATAGTGTCACAACTCCATAGTTTTAAACAAAATTATCAAATTTATAAATAAATGATAACAAAAGTAATTAATATTAAAGTAACCAAACAATTTATTTCATAAAACCTATTAAATCTATAGCGTATTTTATGATATTAAATCTTGGAGTTTCGTAATTTTCATAGCATATATATTTATTTGTACAACATGTATGTCATGCCATTTGCCGTCGTGCTCTTGTAAAGTAGTTGCAGGGAGTTCTTTTATAACCTGGAAGGAAAATTAAGGAGCTCGAGTGAAGGAAAAGTGACGACTAAAGCACCAGTTGTCATCCAATACATCTCTCCATAAAGGTAGGCGTCCACAGTTTCGCATCGTAAGTATCGGACGCATCGCATCAAACGGATCGTAGTATTCTTTGTATAGGAAGTCATACAAGTGCGTCCACTGATCCGCATCGTACGGATCGCTGCTGATACTGTGGACGCATTGTAAAAAAATAATGCGATGCCTCCGATACTTACGATGCGAAACTGTGGACGCCTACCTTAAAAGGATTGTCTGGAATCCTGCGAATCATAATGGAATCATATTAGTCTATCAAAAACTCAAGTGTTCTTATAATTTAATACAGTCGGTTATATATATGCACAGTACACGATTATTTTAATTTAATTAATTTAATTCACATTTTAAAATTATAATTTAATCAATAGTGAAGTATATTTTATTTTGACTTACCTGATATCTCCGTTATGATATGAGATAATTATCTATCGCGCGGTAATAAAGTCTATGTATTTAGTTGGCAAAGTATTCAAATAATGCTTTGAAATATTAAAGCAACTATGTGTCAAGACACATAATAATATAATATTATTAATAATAATAATTAATAACGCAAATGAAATAATAAATTCCGATTACAATAAAAATTATTCCATATTCATTTATTTAAAACATTAATTGTATTGAATGCGATTTATCACAAGACAATGTTAATTAAATTGCTGGCGGGCAATGAAAGCAAGCGCCTTTGTGAAGGATTCATTTTATTCGTAAATGTAGTACAGGCTAAAGGATTGCTTTTTAAAACAGTAACTAATAGTCTCCTTCGAAACTTTTCGACTAAAAAAATAATAAAAGCGGATCAAACACACAAACCGCGACAACACAAAAATAAAAACATATCAAAGACAACATTAACATATTTGTGACTTAAAAGTTACAAGTTACTCCGCAGAGTGCAGCTGCCGTATTTCAAAGGAGAGTGAGGAGCCCAAACCTCATTACGAGTGTTTCTATAACAACCACGACCCTCCTAGATAGTGTCCGTATGTGTGAGAGAGATCGGCTATTGAAGACGAAGAAGGAGAATCACTGCTATCATTTATTATCCGGAAAATTCATGCATGAACTGGAAATGGTCGGGATGTTTCGGTTCTCTCGATTGAAAACGAAGTTGATTCGTCTGTTACCCTTTAATTAAAATTGCTCACAAGATTGAAAATGTAAGTAAACACAAAGCATACAAAAGGTGCAATTACTAAATTATTCAGTTATAATCTCGATGGTGTTTAATCCATTTGATTGTGATAATTTAATTTTGATGAAGCATTGATAAAAAATTAAAGAATTGATGTCTAATCAACAAAACAGACGACCTCTTATTTTTTATTGAGTTTCTTGCAAGGTTTGGATGTATGTATTTTTTTCTTTTTCTGATTTGTATTTAAGGGCACTACTTATTAAGAAACCCAGTCAAATTCAAATTTTCCAATTTACAGTTTTTTATCTGGTCAGAAATAAATCCTGGAGCCTGTGATGAGATTGTTTTGAATTTGTTTCAACAAAGACTAAAAATAAAAGAAAAATATTCAAAATTTGTATCGTTTAACTCTAAAATCTGATTGATAAACGAACTTACACACATTATTATTTATTGGTCTTTAAAATACAAAATGAAAAAACAATAATGTCGGTACCACAAAATAAACTGCAAAATTAAATTAAATTAAATTGAATTAAAAGGATTACTAAGTGAACTGGTAACGCCAGTGAAATCATGTAAGAGGGAGGAAAAATATGTAATACCACAGAACATGTGCGATGACGTGATGACCAACAAGAAACAAAGAAGGCAGAGTGGAATGTATAAAAGAAAAAAGCATAAAACGAAAAGCTATTGAAAAAGTCTTAATACAAATGCTTTAGAGAGAAAATATTAAAACCAAAAAGAAAAGCTTAGAAAGGATACTACAAGAACATACATGGTATAATTCATCACAACAACAAACATTTTATATTGAATGGGATGAGAAATCATAACCCCAAAACAGAAAAAAAATTAAACACTCTTACAGAGGACTAACTGGGATGAAAACTAGTTTGAAGGCATAAAACACAACAAAACTCCAACCGCAGAGAACAAAAGATTAACAAATAAAATTAAAAATTCATGGATGGGCGGAAAAAGATAAAAACATCAAATATTTGCATAAAATTGCATTGAAGTATAGAAAATTACCTCTAGAATTTTCATAATACCGCCCTTATAGGGAGTTAAGAATAATAAAAGTTAAGACACATTTTTTGAAAAATTTTCACCACCTTGAAAATAAATACAAAGATTGGAAGATTTTGAAAAAAATATATAAAAATGTAGTATGAAACGAGTGAATAAAGAAACCGTGAACTACATGTACAAATGATTTTCCACAATAATTAATATCAATCGAGGAAATAAGCTTTCGAATGATTACAAATTTTGGAAAAACTTCAATAGAATTTGCTGATATAAGGAAGTGTCATCCGCAAATTCATAATTAACTCGATTACATTTTCTATGAATATCTTTCACAAATAGAAATGTTCCAAGCACGAATCCCTGTGGTACGCCTTGATTTACAGACACTAGCCTCAATAAATCTCAATACAGTACATTTTTCATAATAAAATCTGTCTGTGTATAAATAATCTGTCTGTATAAATATGAGCAGATTCGCTCTGAACAAGATCAACGAATACCACATGAAGACTATTTATTTATTGGTGTTGATCAGATTATCAAAAGCTTGAGAAATTTCAAAAATATAATAAGAGGGAAGGCAATAAGGAACAAATATATCTAGGGTGGACGGTCAAAGATTACAATACCTACAAGATATTGAGTACGTTTTCAGGAATGTAAGGAAAGCAGAAAATGGAGCAGAAAGTATGTATGTGTGGGGGGTTACAGGATTTCAAAATAATATTTTTGTGTGGGGCACCTTCTACTTAATAAATCACAAAAACTTTTTCACCTGCTAAATAAATAATATATATTTCATTAAAAATATCTCTGATAAATAATAAATTTATTAACATAGAGCAATAAAAATAAAATAAAATAAAAGTTGATTAAAAACAACTGCCTACAAATAACGACATATATAATTAAAGTGTTTCATTCACTCATACTCTTTGGAGTTATTGATCGCTGCACCATTACATTCATCATGATTTGGGGTAAGAGGCAAACAAAGAGAAGATGGCAGTACTAATCCAAATGAATTAATTTGTTGATAAATGGTCGTTACTGTCTTTACAAGTCGTTTTAAAAGCACTTGTAGTAATTGTTGGTTCTTTTAACAATAAGTTTGTCTTAAATGCCATTTTGTCATTGATATTTTCTTAAATTATTTTGTTATTGTTCCATGTGTTTTACATTATTTTTGTTTTTAATTATTTTGTTATTAATTATGGTATCATTTTTACTGTAAATGAATATGAATCTACAGGTGCAGCAAAAATTAGCTATTATTACAAACGAAATTAATGATTCTAAACCGCTTTTTCAAAAAAAATTTAAGAATTGGAATTTGTACTTGTTTGTTTAGAAAATATTATTATTAAATTTTGAAATATTACAGTAATATACTATATTACTGTAATATTTCAAAATTTAAAAAGTTAAATTTAGTTAGTATTATGTATAAATTTTAAAATTACTAATTCAACAGAAATGGACTAGGCATTACATTCATTTTGCTTTTAATAATAATAAACGTATTTTTCGATATGAAATGAAATAAAACAAATAAAACAATCTTAAAAAAAATACACTAGAAAAATTCAAAACTACGTAAAATAAATAAGATTAAGAAGTTCCTTCAAATATTTTATGTTAAATATAAATGTATTTTAAGTAATTTTTATTCGTATTGTACTAATAACAATTAATTATTATGATGTAAGGGCCAAATAACTATTATCTGACATGGTATAAAATATGGTAGACGCCAGGTGTCCTAGCTTGTATAGCGGTATGCGTGGTAGTTGCACTGTAAAGTAGACGACTGACTGTCTTTTAACGCCTGTTAGGGTTTATTGCCACCGACCCCATTATACAATTACCATGTGGTCAACCTTCCGGTACAAAACAACTACAGGGGCAGCAACATTTATCGTTTAATCTATTACATATATGCATTTTTACTTATATTTGAGACAAATTTAACATTTAAAATGTGTACAAAATGTGTATTAATGAATAAAAATCAAATATTAATTTTATAACCATTTCATACAGAAATGAAATAAAATTCGAAATATTTACATCATTGAAATAACAAATCGTAACAAAAAATTAAATATATAAACTTGAGTGGACTAATTAGTGCAACAACCCTTTTATTGTTTTTCCTCAATGAGTAAGTAAGTTTTACTTCCACATTCACTCCTAAATCTCTTTATTAACAGCTGTCAGTTCACATCTCGTGCTCACTTGACACATCACCAGAAAGTGTAATCCACTTATCCATACAACCTGTTCTATATATCGTGCTTTACTATTTACAATGTTCTTGTTCATACACAGCGCAATTTATTAACAATAACAAAAAATTACATAATTTGTCAATTTTTATTACTTGAAATATGCCCTTTCTTTCTTAGAATTTTTATTTTAGTTTTTAGTTTTATTTTCTGATTCCAATGTTCTGACATTTTTCCTATTACTCATTGTACTTCCTTTTATGTAATCTAATTTTCTGTTATTTCTCACTGCATGGTAAATATGATTTTTGCTCTTGGAATTTCTTCTTAACCCTTTTCATCATTTTGCCATTAATCCTAACATTCACCACCAAAGACTATTTTAATTACTTTTAGAATATCCTATATACATATAATATTTTAGGTACAATTGAGAAAATATTGAATTCATATTTCTGTGAGATTTTACTTACACGGATGGCATTTTAAAGTAGAAAGGAATACGTCTTTGTAAAGGACATTAAAAATTAAAAGCCAGGTAAAACGAAAGTCGTTATCAGACAGTTTAGCAAGAAATAATATTTATTGATTTTACTGAAAAGTAATCTTATACGTTTGCTTTAATTTGTCGTTAAAAGTATATTCAATACAACATAATATTTTGTATCGAGGTATTAAGGTAAATTTATCTTATCTGTAACAGTAATTGAATTAATATCTGAATATAATAATTGAAATCAAAATCTAAAAATATAAATAAATTTATGTGTATTTTAACTTAGTTACGTTTGCAACAAGTTTATCTCACACAGAAAATTCTTTAAGTTTCTATTTGAGTGCTTTTATTTACGTTTATCGCGTTACAATACGTTTGTAAATCATCGTTGTTATTGTTTACTTTATTGTTTAGATAAAAGAAAACGTTTAAAACCAGTTTTGATAATATTTTACTCGTTATCTGAGGAACAAAGCTCGTACATCTTTGATTCATTATTCCATTTATTTACAGTTATTATTGCACTGAAGAATTTAAAATATTTTGTGTTCAGTGACAAATTTATTACAGCAGGAAGTACTAAAGCAAATTGATCTAAAATTAAACAATTAAATTGAAAAATAATAATTGTAATACATTTGCATTTTCAATTAGACAGGAGTGATTTAACTGCTATTTTTGCTAATATTGAGCGACAGAAAACAGGTGTTACTTCAAGTAATATATGTTTATATATTACTATAATGTAAGTATATGTATACGTATATGGGTCGTATCTACAGGGTGAGTCATAACGTACGGAGGAGATTGAAAGGGTAGTAATATAAGTTCAAAATAAATATTTTTTCTTAGTAAACTTTTGACCAAAGATCAATTACAAGAAAGTTGCATCAGTTTCAAATTTTTGTAAATTAACGCCCACTTTTTGAATAGCACTGGTATTAATGAGGAATCAGTGTTTTTTTTTAATTTAATCATTTTAAAAACAATTAAATAGTTGCTACTTTTATGTTTTTAAATTTTTATAATTTTTTAAACTTTACATTGTATAAATAACAATCGGGTATCTTCAATTTAAATTTAAAATCTCAGTTACTAGCATAGTTTGTACAGAATGTTCATTAATCGATTTAACTTTAACTTGCTGTAACTTTCTGGTTACTGTGTTTTGGTCAATAGTTTACTAAGAAAACATATTTGCTTGGGTCTTCTCTTACTACCTTTTTAGTCTCCTCCGTACGTTATGAGTCACCCTGTATATAATTGGTCTTTTAAACATAACGTTAAATTTTCACTCAATAAAGTTTTTCATTCCCCAGGACTCTCTCTCTCTATATATATATACAGGATGTATATATATATGATGATGATGAAAGGCCAAATTTTAATATAAAATAAGTAAATAAGTATCAAAGCAAGCAGTTCGAAAATGCGACTGGCAATTGTTTTTTGAGTATGCCATTGTAATCAGTAGAAAAAACTACACATTTTTGATGTATTGACCAACACTGTAGGTTCTCTAATAACCCATGTTTTTCATTTCTGGGTTATAGTAGTATAAGAAGATTTTTCCATCACTGTATATACCTATATGAAAAAATGTCTTTCTTTATCAAGTAAAATAGTAAATAAAACACATAAGTTATGGAAGACAACTCAATTGTTTATTGCATTTTTTCGAAATAGCTACAAGAAACGAAAAAAAAATCTATTTTTCGACAGGGAAACCAGACGTTCAACACGTTGCTGAAACGAGAGTAAAAAAAACCTTCAAAAATTGAAATACATATTATTAAATCGATCAGTTCAACAAAAAAAAATTATTAATTTTACAAGAAAATGGAAAATTTAACTGTACGTAAAAGACGCTTTTCATCTCATCCACGTTGCAACTAAAACCTGTCATTACTTGAAAAAGTTAACGAAACACATTTTTACATATTTTTAATATTTTTGTGTCGTAATAAATATATTTTATTACATTTTCACTTCTTTACTGGTTGCTTGCTCGCGAGTAAAACAAAAGAAATTGACATTAATAAAAATAATAATACTACAATACTCAAGAAATGTAATATATACTTAATGCAAAATTTTTATTTTTCAACATGACATGAAATCTCCCTCATAAAATGTGTTGTTACCTTCGGTAGATGACGGTACGTTGTATTTATCACCAAGACCGTTATTTCAACTGATCCGACCCCGAACTCGCCGCACGAAATATATACTTTTATAAGCTTCGTTATCGTCGAGCTTTATATGACGCGGCCGAGCTTTTAATGTATTCAGTGCAATGTTAATGTTCGGATAGTTTAATGCTTTTGATAAGCGTTTTATAACTGTGTTTCGTATAATATTGCGTACGTTGCGCTCGTTATTTTCGAACGTCGGAGCAATAACGTCCGTTTTACGTCAATTTAATTAAAACTAATGTCGCAGTGCGTCCGCCGTTTCGCGACTTTTTAGGAAAACGTACCGACGCGTCGCGCTGCGAGGTTATTAAACTTTAACTAAACGATTATTGAATCGTAAAATCAAATTAAATTCCAACCAATATCCATTATAAGTTATTAAAGTTACGGTATCTTTGAAGAGGTCGACGTGGAAAGGGGGTGGGATCTAAAGCGTCTAAGTTGCCCCGCGTTTATATATGTTAAGATCAAGTTGGTATTACGGTCTTCTGACACGGATGATGTACAACCTCACCTTGTAATAACATCACGTAAACTATAAGACAAGCTGTTAGAAAGATCGACAAACATATTGCCATTTTTCGCGGTAAAAAGTGTATGATGTCGCAGCATCCGATTATTGGCCTTTTTATATTTTTGTGCAGCGTGTTATGTGTTACACAGTGAACTTATTGCGAAATGTATGAAGTTCGTAATCTTGAATTTATACAGTAATGAAAACTGCACAACATGAAAAGTTATTAAGAAAATTAACTAAATCACTAACGAATTTAAATAAAAATCAAAGACTGATCCGTTTTGATTTGAAGAACTTTCAAGGAATATTGGAACGATTTTGTTTATATTTTCTTTCTTGTCATCCACTAATATTAGTGGATGATTTTTTTTAATAACTTAGAGAATTGGGACACACAGACTTACTTGCATCAATTTGACATTATCACATGCATAGACAATTTTCTTTCAAAGATCAGCCCATAAAAGTTAAATGATTAATCATTGTTAAAAATTGCGGTGAATCAAGAAACAAAGAATATTTTTGAAAAAAAAGAACAAAAACCAAAAATTAAAGTTGTTAATGACGCGAAAAACAAATTTAAATAGAAGATTAACTATCAAAAATTGAAGACGACGACAGTTGAGAAAAAGAACATCAAGCTTTAAACATTTGCGCAGATGGGAACAGCTTTAAGCAGATGACAGCTGATTTAATTATAACGTAAATCCGCAAGAACGGCGGTTTTATCTTCACTTGATTATACTAAAAAAATAATAAATAATTAACATGCAGTTTGTCGCTTTAGCAGAGGAAACCTTGTAGATATAAATGTCGAAAATATTCTGTGATTTCCGAGATTTATTCTTGTATATCCATGAAGATATACTGATTTTTAAGAAATTCTTAGAAAAAACCAAAACTATTCAACGTAAGACATTATTTAAGTTTTATTTAAAGAATAAATCGTCATTTTTGTAGATAATTTTAAATTTGCATATTTCTTCGTTTGACATTTTGTTTGGATGTTTTTATATCAGTGTAGATTGTCATTGATTTTCTAGTAAAGCCCTTTAATACGTGAACAGTTCCTTTCGGATATTTTCGTTAATATTTCACGTCCTACGATGTCCTTAACGTTTTGCATTATATATATTTCCGTTATAGAGGCGACACTTCTTGGCCAGATCTACTCGAGTTTCCGGTGTTTTCGTTAGGTGACGTTCGACAGATAAATCAGACAACTGGGTCGAAACGAAGTTTCGCAAAGTCGACGCGACCGACAGACCCCACCTTGTCATAATGTCCTCTTTCCTTTTTATTCTTCTTCGAACACGCCGTCCGACCCAACTTCTTCGATATGTGTCTTTTAAATCAGGTGTGTTTCCACCGAACTCGATTACTTTTGTATTTTCGAGGGAAGTTTGCGCTTGTTCTTTACACTACATTTGTTCGTGCATTCGATGCCCTTGCCGCATTTAAACTACTTTATTAGGAAGGTATATTGTCAATAAGTGAGCGCGGTAAACACGAGAAACTTCGATAGAAATCCATTAGGGATAAATTTAAAAACTTACGATAAACAACCCCAAGAACCATTCGTTTCAATCTTTCGAACTAACGGTAAACAGCATTATGAAAAATTTGACGCGAAAACAAGTTTGTCGCAGAATCGCATTCATAAATTATCAAAATAATTTTCATTTTCCTCCAATTTTATTAATATTAATTCCAGCAGAGCAATTATTTATCATAACAAAGCGCTTAAATTTTAAATAAATATCAATAATAGATGTTGCGATTTTAAGCATGTCTGAGTGATGCCGCTGAAAGCTTCTCTCGTCATGGTTTAATCCAGTGACAGATAATCATCAAACGTCAGCTTAACGCATTAAAACACTAACAATGTTGATTTATCGGGCACGATAAGCCTTACCGGAAAAGGGTGTATTAAAAACAACCAAAAGCTCATTACAATTTTATATTTTTAAAGCTTATTCCAGTGTATCTAAAGTACTCTGAATATTAAATATTAATTTAATAATTTTATTCATCTGAAAGTTTCGGTGAAGAATGGGAAAGGAAAAATGGCAATGGAAAAATATTATAATTGAAAATAAATCACATTCATATTTTTTTTTAACAAAGTAATTTCATGAGACATTCGGCGGTCGTAAACTCAAATTAAATAATTGTCTTCTGTCGTACAAAAAGACCCATTTTCGAGCGTTGTTTATCAGCGTTATAATCTTAAATACGGACGTAAATTGTTTAAGCGGAGGAAATTTTAATTTCACAGTTTTCCTTATTAGCTCCGCAAACGAAAAGAAGCGTAATAATATCAGAACTTAGTCGAGTAACTACGGCCGACTAAGAGACAATTAGTTGAGTTTGAACTTTATTAATTAACAATAATATCATTTTCGTATTTAATTAGAAGTTTTTGAAGTTACACGAAAATTGACTGAGTGAACAAGAAAGTTGGAAATGAAAAGATGCAAAGAGAATTGCTAAATAATCACGCCGGAGACGAATTTAATTTAAATGGACGTTTTCCTATTTAATGAAATTAATGGTTAGAAAACAACAAAAATCTACCGTGCTTGTTTCAAAACTCATTTTTTTTTCTTCCCATAATATTTGTCTCATAATGTTTGCACTCTCGACAAGAAATTAGATGTGTAAATTTTATAAAGAAAATTCTTTATTTTAGACCACTTTAAACCGCGATACCGGTTGGAAATTAAGGTTCTGCGGAAAAGTTACCAAATGCGAATAAACCAATTTAAGTTTGAAAGAAACTCAATTATCCTATGTAGTGATAAGATAATTAACCGACACTTGCGTACCACCTACAAGCTTCATTGCAAATATGTACTAACGTCGTTTTTAATTTTCAACTCTGAACTTATAATTAAAGAAGTAAATTCGAAATATTCGAAGAATCTAATTTATTTAAATTGTAAGCGGCCGGTTTTGAGTTTTATCGTTGCTGAGTTTTAACGTCCGTTAATTAATTTCACATTAAAATGGACATTAAATAGCATTTAAAGTATCGATATAAAGTTGTGCGTGCGTGTATAGAAATGGATACATTATACATATCATTTTATTCTAAAAATTGTTTTTTCCATTAACGCTTTTATTGTTTGATTATTCATTCTGTTTTTTATTTTATTTGTTTGAAAAATTTTTCTTTGTGTTCTGAATCCGGGACTGAGTTGTATATTGTATTGGTATGTAATTAGTTTGTTCGTTGACATCTGGTTAGAATACATATAAATATATGAAATACAATACAATGTATGCAAAACCTACATCAAAATTTCAGTGGGCAATAACGCATACACACCCATTTGCGTCCGAAAATGTGTAATTTGTTGTGAAAAGCGTCGGATTTCACGTTGGATAAAATGTAAATGGCCGCAAATTAGGATGAAATTACATAATCGTAATATTTATTGAAGTAATTCGTTATCAAATTCGTCGTTATTAAAATATTCCGCTCGCATAATTCGTTTTGCTCGCATAAATGATATTATTAAATGCATAAATTCAAAGTAAATTAACAAACAAACTCGTTTTATATTTTAATTGGTGTTTAATTGTATAAATTAAAATATTTCCCGACGACTAGGAACGATATTTGCGAAGGCAAATTCCGCTAATTTACATACTTTCCAATTTGAAATTAAAAATATTATTAAATTGAAAAGTAAATCGCAACCATTCTTTCTTTGCTCGCTTCGCCGTCTATCTTTCTCTCTTTCTCACACTCATTATATAAATATGCATATTTAATTGGAGATTTTCATTTTAATTTTCGAAGCGCGCCGATTTCTTCCAAGTCACGTTTTTGTTCGAGCACTCGATTAATTTTCCGCGATAAAATTCTGTTATTTCAATACAACGCGGTAGGTTCGTTCCGACCGCTTTTAATTGTACTGTTGAACTCTGTGTGTAACATTTTTAATCTCCTTTCCGATGCACATAATTATTAAAGTTTCAGTTTCCATTTAACGAAGAGCAAACTCGCAGGATGAACTATTGGAAAAACTGCACCGCTCTAACAGAGTCGGACTGAAAAAGGTTTTCAAACGATGTAATGTAATTTTCCGATACGACAAAATGGACTGTAGCGCTATTAGTTATAATAAATAATAATAAATTTAAGTAATTTTTGAGCACATTTGTAATCAAAATCAATAATGGATTGTGTTGCTTTCTCTTATGTTGCTTTCTCTTGTATAAATGCTTTTGCCACGTCGCGTCAGTCTCCTAGGTTCATTCCAAGGTATTTCAAATTATCTTGTTGCAATAATTGGCAATTATTTAAATATACAGACGCACATACATCTTTCTTTGTGGTAAAAGTTACATGGACGGATTTATTTCCATTTGCTTTAATTTTCCACTTTCTTAACCGTTAAACTTATACAATCGAGAAATTTTTGGATGACATCCATTACTCTTAAAAAAACATTGCTACCTCCTAAAAATGTCTCAGCTTTGAGACGTTACCGTACTTACGTAAACATACGCCGTCGACGCCGTCGATGTGACAATAAAATACAATCCTCTGCGTGACCGAATTAATTGAAAACGCTATTTTATGACTCCTATTTGATTTCCCTTAAGGACGTCTGTAAATTCCTGCGACTTTTATAAGAAATGAACGTTGTGATGGCGTGTCGGCCGAAAAAAAAAGAACTAATTTAATTACGCCCGACCAATAATTAAATTTGAAATTCAAGTTAGCGTGTGTGTGAAAATGTAATTTATTACAGCGCGATAGCGCAGATTCCATCAAAGTCCATAATTTTTAGTCATATGCATATTCACATGTTATTCTTAATATTTTTATTTTATTTTTTTTATAATTTTTATAAGAAATTTGCGCTTAATCCTTTTTTTTTCTTACGACTTTTTCATGAAATGCACCAAAGAACATTTTTATAATTAGCGTATTCTGCGCCGTCCGTCGGAAAAGCAAAATCAAGAAACGTTTTTCAACGCAATTTTTATACGCTCATTACAGATTCATTATTTATTATTCTCCAACCTCCATTGTCTGTTTAATCTTTGTCTTAATATTTTCTACAACTTTGCTTTTAATAATCAAACGAAGGTGCTTTCGTTTCAAACGAAATCTTTTTATATTTTCCCCCATCGCATTTTTCTGACCTTTTGTAAGCGTCTTCATTGGATTAATTCGAAAAACACGAAATCTGAAAGAAAAAAACACACTGCAACGTGAAATACAAATTCTGTTTATAACATCAAATGGAAAAGTGACGGGGTTTTTATTCTCTTGGAAATACGAATTGAATAAACATTTTTCTTGACAAGCGGGCAGACATTCGACGACTTTATCAAACACTTCTCCTTTATAAGCAGATGTTGCCACCTACTTCTAGACAGCATCGACTTCGAGGGTCTATTTAATAACATTTCATCACACAAGTCGTTCTTGCCGCCAACCCCCCGACGATAATAATTTCGAGTACTCGCATTTCACATTTTACGAAAATTGGAAATTATTTTGACGTTGTCAGCTTGTTACCGAGATGAAAATTCACCGATAGCGTCGCAAAATAAATTACTTTGTCGTTTTTCGTTTCTTTTCTGGACGTCTTCTATTTATATTTATATGGGGCAATCTTTACGGAATGATATATCGTACATTCTTTTTTTTCGTGTGTAATTTATTAATAAATTATATAAAATTAATTTCGTATTATTATTAAATTATTATTTTATTTAATAAAATTGAAAAAAAATATTTTTTCTCAAATTTCCAACGTTAAAAATATTCAAAGCTTGAGTACGAAAGGTTTTGTTTAAACAATTTTGTGATTTTAAACTTTATATGCCTTCCATTTGAAGCTAATAATCCATATTATACAGGGTGTTCAAATTGAAGTCAGCACTATTGCCAACTTTGTTAGTACTAAACATACGATGTTGGTTAAATTACCAAAACAGCAGCGTTTTTTCTTCCGATTACAATGGTAAAATTTTAAAAACAATTGAATTTCGCGTTTTCGAGATATTGAAAAAACAACATTTTTTAATGGAATGCCTGTATATTTATGTAGCAGTAGGTAGAAAATGAAATTTTGCACAAAATCTTCTTATACTACTATAACCCAGAAATGAAAAACAAAAGAGCTACGACGATATTAATACAGGTCACCGCACATGCGATAACTTCGTTAGTAGAGAAGCTACGGTGTTGAACAATAATCAAAAATGTATATTTTTTTCTGCTGATTACAATGACATACTCAAAAAAACAATTGCGAGTCGCATTTTCGAACTGCTTGATTTGATACTCATTTCCTTATTTTATTATATTAAGGTTGTACTAGAACAAGAGTATTCTATATAAAATTTAACTTTTTATCAATTAATATACAGGATGTCCCACGTTAGACGCGGTGCTTCATATCTCATTAATGGTTAGGTTACGAAGGAAGTTCATAAAACAAAATTATTTTCAACTCTACAGGGTGTTCTGTTTTTACGATACGGTATCTTACTTTGTTATTTTAAATGGAACACCCTATATATTATTTAATATTCATGTAGAACGTAAAATTTTAATGTAAGTTTGTTCAATTCTTCCTATACTTAAAGTTGATAGTTTTCGAAATATTTGCAATTTTAAAAAAATTTTAAAAAAAATCACATATGCAACCTTCATATAATATATATATATATATATATAATATAACATATGCCAATCAGTAGAAAAACTACACATTTTTGATATATTGACCAACATCCTAGCTTCTCTACTAACGAAGTTATCGCATGTGCGGTGACCTGTATTAATATCATCCTAGCTCTTTTGTTTTTCATTTTTGGGATATAGTAGTATAAGAAGATTTTGTGCAAAATTTCATAAATATACAGTGTATTCCGTTTTAAAAAATGTTGTTTTTTTAAATATCTCGAAAACGCTATGTTTAATTGTTTTTACAATTTTACCAGCGTAATCGGAAGAAAAAACGCTACCACTTTATTAATTTAACCGATATCGTTTCTTTAGTAGTAACAAAGTTGGCAATAGTGCCGACTTCAATTTGAACATGCTGTATAGACTTAAAAAAAGGAGCTTTAATCGGAGGACTTGGTAACGCAAGGAGAAGAGGACGACCCAAAAATAGATGCAGTTAAAGAAGATTTAAAAAAGTTGGAGTACAGAATTGGCAAAATGAAGCATTAGAGAAAAAAAAAAGTTGAAGAAGGATGTGAAGAAAACTGAAGCCTGTAGCACTAGTATATGACAATATGTTGTGCTGTTTTTCGGGTAGTCCGCGTTGTAGGTGTATAGTTCTGAGAAGAACAGTTTGACCGACGTTTCGATGAAATTCCATGCATCTGCATCATATGTACTGAAAGCTACGTTAGATTAAAAACTCGCTTTTAATAGTTTGCTTTTACTCCAACTAACAGACTCTAAACACAAAACCAACATGTAATAATACAAAATCCAATTTCAAACTTAAATTAAATTTGTTTTGATCGTACGTTTCCAATTACGTACGTGAAATTATCAATTTGTTCGTCGGCGTGTGCGCGAAAAGAAAATAAGGAAATCCACGGCGAGTAAATGTCAATGGGCCTCCGCTACATTAGAGAATGCCCTCGAAGGGAAATGTCAGATAACCGAAGGCAGAAAATGTCGAGCCATTTTGCAATTTCAGTACCTCGGGGTCGTAGATTTACCGCATCAAATACCGCCGTTACGCTTCGTCCGTTTTCGACATACTGAGATCATCATGTTCTGCACGTCTGTGGTGTCTTCGTGGCAGTCCTTTTACGTCTGAGTCTGAGCACAAATCAGATCCGTAATCGATATGTACCTGATCTTGTATATAATTAACTAAATTATCAACGTTGTGTTTACTTAATATTTGTTATTCCATTTAAATTAAACAAAAGGCAATCGAAAATAATGAAAACCTTTTTAGTTGTATATTTTTTCAGTATCAAGCTCACTTTTAAAACTATTTTTGTGACAATTTTCTCGACTGTAAGCCCGAAAATTAGATCAGTAAAATTCGTTAGCTGTTAAACCAGCTCCGTAAAACGTTCCCCATAAAATGTTAAGTCGTCGATTCCAAGTCGAACGGATAGAATATCTCGCAGAGGATTTTTAAAATGAAATCGATTTCGTTCTCTCTCCATTTAATCCGATAAAAGAGAAAATATTACAAATAACTTATTAAACGTTATCGTTTACGATACGACGTTATATGATAGGAGTCGTATTCGACGCTCAAACAACTCGATAATCCATTAGAAAAGCATACAAATTATTAAAATAAACAGGCGAGTTTCTAAAATTGCTTCCTAAAATATTTAAAAAAATCAGCAGCATAAGCAGTACAAGCATACGAATGCAAGATATCGTTATCATTTACATTGGATTTTGGGAAATGTAATTTTGTGAAATTTCCATTTTTCAACTTCACATTAATGGGCTTGATATGAATCAACAATATACGAAATCACCACTTTTACAAGTTATTATAATAATAACCAATTCACAGAAAATTAATTTCCGTCATAAAGTATTTTACGTGTCTCTTTAATAGTTTAGCTATTTTTTAATGTATTTGTTGCGTTTAAAAAAAAATTAAATGTTTTATAAATTTGTATACATTCTTAATGCGTTGAAATTTAAATAAAAAAAAAAAAAACCTTTATTTGGCATATTCAATTCACATTCTTACATTTTACCATCTATTGCATTTATTTATTTACTATTCTCCTGCCTTCCCGAGTTTCTCCTTCACCGCTCTTAGCGTTTCAGCCCCATTTCCCGTCTCGCTGAAGCAGCATCTCCACCTTCTCCCCCTTCTCCTCACCTGCTTGCTCCAACCTCCATCACACTTCATCATCCAATGCTCCCACGTCTCTTTTTCTTTTCCACACAGTCTGCACCGCCTAAATTCTTCACCCATCCAGTACTTGTTCCCTCTCTCCTCGTTGCCGCATCTAAATCTAGCGATTGTACTTTCTTCCTCACTAGTCCTATCCCCTCCCAGATACCCCGGCGTCCTACCATATACTACGATGTCTTTGTATTTTCCATTATGGCTCTCTGTATTAGCTCATATCTTCTCTGTCCTTCTATCTCCTTCCACCTCCTGACTACCTTTGTTACCTTGTCTCCCTCCAACCGCACCCTCCTCTCTACCTCCGCTGCTGACCAACCCGCTCTCATGTATATCTCCATCCTTTGTTGCTCCCACTTTGATAGATTCGTGCCGGTCCCCGCCCTCTTTATGATCTCCGCCAACACCTGCCTTGTCCATCTCTCTTCCTCCATCTCTCTTACTTTCCATTCGTATCTCAATACCCTCTCTACTGTCTTCACCTCCATCCTCTCCCTGCCCGTCTCTTGCAGTACAATGTATTCTGGGGTGGATTTCTCTAGTCTTAAGGCTCTCTTTATGACTGAAATTTAAATATTTCTAATCACATTTAGAATCTTTATTTATTTATCCATTCGCAATTTACTTGAAATTATGAACGTACCGATCACGTGACATTCATTGTGTACGTTTTCAAACGGAAAATTCGAGCGTAAATTATTAAATCGCATTTGTTAAATTCCAAGGGAAACTCTTAAATGCGACCGAAAATATTTATCGCGAGCGAAATTACTTATTATACAGATGTGCTGCTGCTTATTAACGGACAATTTTAATCAGCGCGATATTTAGTAAATAAATTAAAATGTCACAATACAATAATTGGAATTCCTGCGCGCTCCGACGGATCGAAACAACGGGAACAATGGCGAGGGAGGAGAATCGGAGGCAGCAGCATCCGATTCTACATCAACCGACCCGCAACACAATGATGTTCCATTCACGTTGACCATCGGCATGTAAAATATAATCTAACGTGAGAGAGCAAAAAATAGAAATATTGCCAATACGCAGCTTTATCGGAGCTAATAAACTACAAAATTCTGACAATTCCCGTTAAGTAATTGCGTCTATGAATCATTAGACAATACGTGATAGACGATCCTTAACAAGTTGTTTGATATGGTATGGCGACCAAATCTATAGGTCTAGTTATAATAGTTGAATACATTTTAAATTTTAATATTTTATAATTAAAAGTATGTGTTTAAAGTCCATAAAAAATAACCAATATTTTCTTGAAAACTTACATGGAATTTGTATCGGAGTTAGGTTCGTTTTCCAATATTCAATTTTTGTAAAAATAACTGTTTTAAACTCAAAATACATTGTTGAACGAAGTCACGCGTATATTATTTTTTTTTTGTATAGGACACAAGCTTGCTCTGCGCGTCGAGCAATAATCGTGTGCAATGCTATCGAAAGCCAGGCGAAGATTATACCAAGACAAAATAACTCCACCACAATGTTTTAATAAGCAAAGGTCGCAGTACAATAATTTCAATTATGTTGATTGGAGGGTTCTGTCCACATGTATGAAACCTTCATTATTCAAAAGAATTCTTGGTCAAACGTGGCAATAACACAGTTTACATGTCAATTTCAAATTAATAATTCTTTGCCAAAAAAAAATAATTTTTAAAATTATTTAACTTCTTCAGTAAAAAATTATTTTGAAGCGCACGAAACAATATTTATTAATATCGAAATTATTGAAAGAACACATTTCAAAATAACGCACGTAAGTATTTTGAAGTCTGATGCGAAACAACAAACGCAATTTTCAGGAATGTCTGTTTAAAAATAATTGCGTTTGATGTATAATTTGTACGTAATTAAAACCGGACGAGAATTATTTTAGTCCCGCACGCAAACGTATAAATATAACTGTGTGTGCGTTGCGAACGTCGATATGCAAAGCGATAAGGGACTTTGGACGTTGGAAATGAAATCGTCGCAATGCGATTTTCTTAATGCACTTTTAACCGTTTCAGACGTGAAATCGGTTATCAAAATATTTTACTGTCGTCGATCGTTTTTTAGGAAAAAGTCAAGAAAAAAAATTATATTGCGCATACGATTATGTCTTTTTCCGTTACACAATCTTGTTCCACTCCTCTTTCCTTTTTCTCGCTACTATTTTCATAGCTTCACATGTTATATATACAGTGTGGTGATAAAGTTTGGAACAAAATTCATAAAATCGTTCTATAATGTTTTTAAGAAAATCGCTCGGACAGGTCAATTTTTGTTTTTGAAATGCCGTCTTCTGACGTTAATTTTTTTGGAATGACGTCATTTGTTTTTGCACAATGACGTCATCATAATTTTTTTTAAATGACAACCCCCACTTTTTTCTTCTGTTTTTAATAGACCTTCTTACTACTAAACGATGATGTAAAAAAATTGGTACCTCACATAACAATTTTTTTGAAT
>JAFFZR010009983.1:0-12463 GCA_018397195.1 Lethrus apterus | reverse complement strand
TATAATGTTTTTAAGAAAATCGCTCGGACAGGTTAATTTTTATTTTTGAAATGCCGTCTTCTGACGGATTTTTTTTTTTTTTGAGTGACGTCATTGGTTTTTGCACAAGACGTCATCATCTTTTTTTTTTTAAATGACATCCTCCACTTTTTTCTTCTGTTTTTAATAGACCTCCTTACTACTTAAACGGTGATGTAAAAAAATTGGTACCTTATATAACATTTTTTTTGAATAAATGACACTTTTTCAGATCTTCAGTGGTTATAATTTAGTAAAAATAATAATGGTAAACATTCTAAATTAAAGCAAATAACAGTAATTTATATATCTAAGACGAAGAGTGGAGCTTTAATTTGATTGATTGATTTTTTTAAATTTTCAAAACAAAAATTTTAATTTGTTGATGAAAAAATGTTACTTTTTGAAGAAAAAATGTTGCTTTTTTCAGAAAAATTCTTACTTTAAGACTTAATTCGGTAATCACCATTTAAACATCAAGGAGGTCTATCAAAAGCAAAAGAAAAAAAGTAAGAGTTGTCATCTAAAAAAATCGATAATGACGTCATTTCACCTTATAGCTTCACTCTTCGTCTTAGATCCATAAATTACGTTATTTGCTTTAATTTAGAATGTTTACCATTGAGATCTGAATTAAATGTGTCATTTATTCAAAAAGAAAACCGTTATGTAAGGTACCAATTTTTTTACATCACCGTTTAAATAGTAAGAAGGTCTATTAAAATCAGAAGAAAAAAGTGGAGGTTGTCATGAAAAAAAATGATGACGTCAACGTGCAAAAACTAATTACGTCATTCAAAAAAAAATTACGTTAGAAGACGGATTTTCAAAAAAAAAAAAAAATTGACCTTTCTGAGCGATTTTCTTAAAAACATTATAGAACGCTTTTATGAATTTTGTTCCAAACTTTATCACCACACTGTATAAATGATTATCACTCTCATAAAACAAATCCCGTAATATCCACGTTTTGGTCATAAACAGGCAGACTATGAGGCTTTTACTTTATGCGTTACTTAATGTTTATTTTTCTACAGAGTGTTTAAGAAACGCAGTCAATTTACATCAATTCCATCTGACTAAGAGTCCCTTTTTTAAATGGAAATTTTCTCGAAACATACACTGGAAAATTACTTACTTAATATTAGCATCTTCTATACCTCTATGACACCATTTTCTTAAAATTTACGTTTTCAAAATTTATAAATTAAAGCAAGTATCATGATTTAATAATCATCTAAATATTATATTAATCAAACCACCATTATGGAACAAAACGAAAAGATGAGATTGTTGAAACGCAGATTTATTTTTTTTATTTGTCCATAAAATGTCCACATCGTTCAGAAATAACCCATGAAAATAAAATAGAATGTGAGCAGAAAAACGTCCATATGATGAAATGTTAAAACATAAGTATGCGGAATAAGATATGGATTGAAAAGGCAGTCATTTCCCCATTACATAATTGAGAAAATACTGGGTGTTCATTTAAGAATAAAGACTTTTCGTACCTGAAAAAATTGGTCTGAGTGGGGTGATATTTTTAGACTCACTGTAAAGCAAATAAGTGTCACATATAATCTAGGAGCCTCATACTCATACCACGGTTTTTATTTTATGACAATGACAATAATTTATATAAAATAATAGAATTTTTTTTTAATTGACTAACGTAGATTTGAAAATTGTGATAAAATACAGTGTTTCGTTTAAAATGAGGAAGTTGTTAGTAACTTCCGGTCCTGAAATTCGAAAGAAAGTCAATCATATTTTAATCCAATAGATCGTCCTCGAAAAGTGATAACATAAAATTTTGGAAAATATTTTTTATAACAAAATTAAATTCGTGCGTTCGGAAAATAAAAGACATTTAATTAATAAAACATCGAAAATAATTCATTTGAAAATCATATTTAAGATAAATGAACATGAAGTTAAGGGATGAACCAGTCGTTATATGGGCACGTAAAATGAGGAGAGAGCGCAAGTTCGAATCCGAATCCTGGAGGACTATAAATCTATTGGTTTCGCGAAATGGTAAGCCGAGAACGGGTGTGTGAGGCGGTCGTCGGTGGGCGTACGGGGTCGTCGTTTGTTTGCACGGAAACACCGCCAAGACTACCCTTGGGCACGAAAAGCTCCTGGATATTGGCTCTCATATGAGCCCATTTGTTTTGAAATCCTGATGAAATGGAGAAACAAACTGTTTGTTTCGACGTTTCCATATAGTTTTACCGTTTGCACGACTATCGGTTTATTGTGATATCCGTTTCGAAATACAGATCCGGATCCGAAATTTATTTCTGAATTTTACAATCTTTTATCCCGTCATCACGGACAAATACAAATAACGAACATAAAAAATTAAGTACAGGTTAATTACTGTCAAGAATTGTTTTAAGATTAAAAATGGAGAAATATGGAAATTTAAAAATGGAGTAAAAACAAAATATATAGCATAAAACATGCATGTTTTCTTTATTATGATTTAGATTTTTTTATGCAGAAATACCCTGCAACACTGTTCCACGTTTTATTTAATATTCGAGTAACTCTATACATATTTTATTTATTCAATATTTAATTTTTTTTAAATTTACTTAATTATTTGGTGAAAAAAATCAGTTCAAATATACAACATACTGAGATTAAAGATATATTTTTAAGAAAAACTTTTTCTTGAATTAAAACTTCCTCTTTCTCTGTGTGTATGAATGTGTGTTTATAAATAACTATTCCTCATTTTAATTAATATATCATTTATTTTGTTACACGAAATACCGACACAGAATACCAGATTATTTATACATCGTGTTAATATAGTCCCACCACTATTATTTGACGCAAACAAGCCGGTTTCAGATTATGTTCGTTAAGTGTAAATTTGTGGCGAACTAATTTACGAATGGTTTGCTTTAAACCATATGTGCGGTTATAAAACATCCATGCACACACACACACACGCAAATGTTGTACGTCGGTGTCTACGTTTACCCTCCTCTTTTGTAAACGTTCTACGTACGTTCATTATTATGAGCAAACAATTTTAAAATGAAAATTCCGACGTAATTAACTTTTATGTGCGTCGGTGTTTTAAGATTTTTAATTCCCTGCGTTTACTAAAAGTAATTATTTTATTTTTCCATGGAACTTTCAACGCAAACAAGAGTTATTAATTAGAGGTTAATGTAGATCGCCGAAGCAATTCACTTGCAAGATAGAGTCCAGTTGAAATTGTAGTAACATTTCTAAGATTTTAATCATTAAAGGACTTGGTTATGATATGAGGATATATTTTTATATATTTTTCGTAAACACATAGATATAAATATATAATATTCGTGTAATAATTGATGACATCTTATAACAAAATCGATATATTTATCTATCTAATTGGCCTGTAAGTTAAAATCATTAAACCTACAGCAAAGTCAATTCATTTGGTCTTAATTTCATTAGACCGCAGCCCAAGAGCGGATTAGTTCAATAATAGGACAATAGGGGGAAACACAGACAGCCACGACTGGAGAAAAAACTTTGTTTTTCTAATCCCGATCGTACCACTCGAAATCGACATAAAACCTAAAATCCAGCTTATTGTCCCGATTATGTCCATTCCCATTCGACCGCTTATTAAACACGATTTACATCAGTTTTAGGTCCATTTCATATTTATTTTTTTATGAACGTCCGCAACACTGGCGTAAATATGAGATGAGGTGCATTCGAGCATATTTTCTCAGTCAACAGCACGCCTTTGTGACAACTCGGATCGAAGTACTCGCAAGAGCGTCGGAAAAAGAAGAGAGGAAGGAACGATCTAGATTTTATTGGATTTTTACTGCTGCTTTTTATGTACCGGAAGCATTAATTCCCGTAGCGGAACATTAAGCTTTATTAAGTAATATAAACGTTTTATTGTAATGGGTACGTAAAAAGTAACACTTTACGGTGAAAAAAACTCGTAGTCAAGAAAGTTTTCTAATCTTATAACGAATAATGAGAAAGGGTTGGTAATCGAGACCTTCATTAAAAATAAGTTTGCAGATAAAAAAACCTACAATGTAATTGAAATAGTGTTTAATTTTTTTACAAATTTTTTATATGTATTTCAAATGACGAACATAAAGAAATACGAAATTTACAGGATGTTTAGTCATTAGATTCTTTTTTTTTTGTACGGTTATTGAGTTGTCATAAGCTGCTAAGTTCTTTAAATTCACTGGAATATTCTACATAGGATCTACTTTTCTCTTCAATTTTGTGATAGAAATAACCTATAATAACCTATAATACCCATATAACCTATAATACCCATATAACCTATAATAACAACAAATATTCTCTTAAATGGAAAAAATTAGAACAACAAAAATTTATTCCCAATTTTCTCAATGTAATAAAATTATTTAATATATATTTAATTAACCACCCATTTATTGGAAATTTAAATTGATAGATAATCCATATTGCGAATGCGACTATGAAACTCCGGCTACTCTTGAACATATATTGGTTTGATGCTCATTGTATTTTGATGGGAGACAAAGGTTAATAGAACACTTTTTTAATAATGACCATAATCTGGAGGATCTAATAAAAAATGAAAACTGCTATGATAACATAGTATTATTTTTAAAATATCATAACATTATAATATAAATCATGACTCATTCTAACAATCTCTAATCTCTAGTGTAACCTTTTTGATACCTTTAGTCGTGACGACTCTCACTGACGATTTCCTTGTATCCCCCGTTTTGAATCATTTTAACATTATTTTATAATAGTAAATAATAGTTTATAATAGTAACTGGCCAAAACAGTCATACGACTAAAGGCCAAAATTTTTTTTTTTAGAAAAAAATAACCACCCATTATCCAACTAATTTCCAATATACTGTAATTCATTGTCAGTGATATTATAATTTATTAAAAGGTTCGATTTAACCTCGGACGAAACATAAATTTGAATTTAAAATAGTGCTATCTATAATTTATCACAAAAAGCATCTGTTGCTAAATTATCCATGTTTATTATTTCAAAAGTAAAGCACATAAAATACGCCAATATTCGCTCAACATGACCTTAAATAATTTAAAACATTTTTCTGGCAAATCCTAGAAGAACTGCCGTTTTTACGGATGTAGCCCTCATCTGTTAAGTTTATTCGACATACATATTAAAAAAGTAAGTAAGATTTTCTTAATATTGTAAACATATTTCAGTTGATACACGAGCTTTATACTTCATAATTTTTCCTCGAGAGCATCGGACTTCCTCTTCCTTTTTCTTAATATAT
The DNA here is from genome assembly GCA_018397195.1 of Lethrus apterus. Lineage (NCBI taxonomy): Eukaryota > Metazoa > Arthropoda > Insecta > Coleoptera > Geotrupidae > Lethrus > Lethrus apterus. The sequence goes on along the minus strand of JAFFZR010009983.1, from coordinate 7,139 downwards.
TTCAATCATATTGTGTTTTCGTGAAAACTTTTTTTTAAAACTGTTCATAAAATAACAAATTTAAAAAAAAAACTTTCATATAATTTCTGTTTTTTTTTATTGCTCTTGTTTCTAGTGGCCTATGGATGCATGTTTACTTTTTCCTGAGTAAATGCTTTCACTAGTTTCTTTTCTATGTACAGCATTGGCATAAAGTATCCGGACACCCACTCCTATCATGAGTTGAATCGCATGTCTTTCCGTAGTTCATACGCTCCTGTTAAGTTGTTTGCTTAACACTATTTAATGCCTAATAAAAACAAGATCTTTGAGGTAAATTGAATGTTTTTTTAATGTTAATCAGCGTTAATTTTTGCAACGAATTACAGGCCGGTCGTTTTTACTGATTTTGTTAAAAATATTATTTCGAAAGCATCTTATAACATGAATATACTGTCAGATGTCTAGAAATACAAAAACAGCAATTTGGTGAAGACATAAAATGACGAAATTAAATAAATTCCTTATAGGACACGTAATTTATTCTCGACATTTTTCGATTGAAATATCCTCCCGTAATTGAATTTTAAAATACCACAAACATATTGTTAAACCATTTCAAATTAATGAAATAAATCAATCCTTTTTAATTAAAATTCGAAAAATAATAAACCCAAACATCGTTCGGTCTTCAAGCGGACACTCAACGTCCATAATGGAACCACTCGACGAATTTATGTTGGTACATCACCCATTCGATATATTCACAAAAGGGCGATATTTACACACCGAGTGCAGATGAATTCTTCGCGAGTCCTGCCAATAACTGTCGCACATCATCGATGCAAAACCCAACGTCCGATATGACGAATACACGGACCATACTGATTAATAAACCCTGTCACGATGTGTAGTACTCGAAATGACCGCAAGTTATCAACGATGTTGAAAATCGCAACGTTTATAAATTGCGTCAAAGGCCAAAGGTTGTAAAGAAATTTCTACATTCAAAGTGACATAAATAATTGATGCGAAAATTCCTTATTTGGAGAGTTTTTTTTTTTTTAATTTTTATTACTTAGTTGTTTAATAAAATAAGCCATATTACTATTAAAAATCGTTGAAGTGCGCTTTATTACATAGTTGCCTTGAACAAAAATACATGTGTATAAAACTGCTATAATCCGCAAAAGTACTGTAACACGGACCCGAGTTAAGACGTCGTTTGGCCAATCCCCGTGTAGTTTGATGGGCGTTACCGAACTCGCAAACTCTGGCAATTTTATAACCGCAACAAGCTTTACGACAGGAAGAGAAAGAATGAGGAAAACCACGCGAATCCGACAGATGTCTGGGTTTCAGGAAGAAAGTTGCGCTCGAACTTAATTTATTTACATAATACTGTTCACAATATCTTTACTAACATTAAAGCACTCGTGTTCTCTGCGAATTGAGAAAGAAACGAGATACGTAAAAATGTTAATTTAAATAATTTAATACTTTAATATTGTTTTATTGATCTTAAATTATATTTTGTCATTATGTTTAATGTATTTCCAATAAATGGCAGGAGGTCAACGTCATTATTCCACCGAGACTACGATTTGAAATAGTCCTTCATTTTCGCTCGAACAAAGTGCAAAAACCAATTAACCGACTCCTCGCGGCTATTTGAGAGTTATCGCTATAATGGAAAGCCGATGTCATTGATATTGGTCGAGTGGGGTTGGAAGTAACTTTATTGTGAGCGAGAAATTCATTGGTGAGGCAATTCGACATTCAAAAATAATAAACAATGTTTCGAAAACGGTGTGGGTTAGTGTTTGGATGCATTTGTCCCGTGCGACAGCCGAAATCACTTTGAATTAGCGTCCTCATTGTCGGTCGGATATCGCGCCGCATAACAAACTTTAAAACTAAAACATTTCGTATTGTGTTACGTCTGGGGCTGAACGTTTTCGGTGCATGTGTCCAATTCCACAAGCAAAATTCAATTTCCTTTATTACCTGAAAGTACATTGTGTCTATGAGATAATAGCAGTTTCGATACTAATCCTGTCGTGCACTTTAGCTTTATTTAGAATGACAGTTTTTTCTCTGTTCAACATGTTTTTGACAACGAATTATTTATTACTGAATACTAAAAGGGGAAATTCTTTTAATTGTACCAGAATTCCGATGAGAATGTGAAACGCAAAATTTTTAAAATAAAGTTTTATACTTTTTTTGTAAACTTCATGTAAATCTTTATTGTATTGTGTACAGATAGAAAATCTAGGAAAGAAGGAACCCTTATAATTAACCCGGATTTCCGGAACTTTTGTGTATTAAGTACATATTTAAAATTTATTTCTCTACAAATTTTTTTCATAAAATATATAAAGTTACTTGATACTGAATATTTTTACAAGAAAACACAAACGAAAATTCTTTCAATTATCACGAAGTTCCTGATTGTTTTTAATATTGTAAAAGTCAAATTAAACTTTTAAAAATAAAGTTATCAAATATTTTTTTGGAGAATTACTATAATTCATTATTACATTGTTTATTAGAAAGAAAAGGAGAGAAGGAACTCTCACAGTTAGGTTGGATTTTCGAAAATTTTTTATTAAAATTACATTTTTTTATCTTTATTTTTTTAAACATTTTTTTCCCGTAAAGTAGGTAAAGTTGCTCGATAATCGATATTTTTACAAGAAAACACTCTCACAAAGGAAAATTTCTTTCAATTAACCCGGAGTTCCGGATTTTTTGTATCATTTTACTAAATAATGAAATTTAGCCACAACATTTGAATAACTGTTATTACTATTTGAGTGCATTTCAAACAAAATTCTTCAAAAATAATTTATAAAAGTATTTCCTCTGAAATTATTCATGCACAGCAATTTTCACTATAAAAATATTGAAAGCACGATTTCGTTGCGGAAAATTTTTGCGGTGCCTCTAATTTTGAGATTCAACGCTTATGGAATTACATGGACAACTGGGATTCAAAAATATCACGAGCGGAATATATGTATTATTGTATACTCAAGAAATTTATATGGATGTTGAATGAGAATTGAAACTGTACACTGAATCACAAATACATTTCATGAAACGTTCTTTACAAAGTTTAAGTTTTCATTGTTTGTTAGTTTTTTGTAAGAATATTTTGTCGAATTTAGAATTTAAAAAAAATCAGTCTCTAAACTTTATTCGGTAAAATAATTAGATTCAAAGCAATTAATTGGGTTAAAGTATTCTTTTATATAAAATAAACATTTCCTTAAAACCCTTTTTTTTTGTTTAATCAACACAAAAATTCTTTTGAGAAATATACTTTATATTTTGATTGGTAAATGTAATAACAAATTAGAAACGATTTTTTGGTTTCTCCCAATTAGTTTATTTTTGCAGATTAGAGAACTTTTGAAAAAATGGCAAAAGAATTTTATAGGTTTAATAAGAAAATATTGTTAACATTTTTAGAGAAATAGAGTTAATAATATAATAATATTTTTCAACACATGCATATATCTAAGAATAACGTGGATGTAAACTCTCGTCAGTGTTAGGGATGATAAAAAACATCAAGGATTTGAAAAAGATTTTCTAACCCGTTATAAAAATTATTTTTCAACCCGTTATAAAAATTATTTTCCAATTTTTGATATGATTTTTTTCTAATAGTTGTCTTTCTAAATCGATTAGAAAGAATATTATTAATCAATTTTCGGTTTCACAATTTTTTCTAAAAATTATTTCGTCCCGCAGGTTAAAAGTTTATCTCTTTCCCTATATTTTAATGGTTTTTTCTTCATAATTAAATGCTTTTGAAAAACAGTTTTCTAAATAATAAAAATAATAATAAATGTCTTTATTGTGCAACAGATCAAAAAAGAAAATTTAACGAGAAACACAATTTAAAAAGAAATAGTAATAACTTATATTAATAGTAAAAAAGAAAATGGCAAATTTAAGATGAAATTAAATCAACTGCTCGGTTCGTGGTTCGATGTTAAAAACAGTGCAAAAATTGACGTAACATAAGAACTTTAAAAGGAAAAGGAAACTTCATAACGACAGTCCAAGATGGAACTTCTGTACAACTTACAAAGCACACCAAAAACAGAAAGTTTTATGGAGAAAAGGTGCATTCCATTTGCAACTACAAAGCTCTTCCAAAAACAAACCAGTCAAGGTTCTTATCGACAGACAAAAAAATGTGATAAATTGTGATACCAGCTAAGCTGGGAATAACATAATGGTTAAGCAAGAGGGAAATAATGAAATAAAAACAAATTTGGGATTTAAGTTTTGAAAAAATATTGAAACCTGACCACGAATTTACTTGAACATTACAGGACAATACATAAAAATTAAAAAAAAAAAAATTGCACAATACTATATCAATTATCAAATTAAAATAAGAATCATATATCAGCATTGCTGCCAACTGTTGAACATGATCATTAACCTTAGAGACAGACAATTAATAACGCAGACAATTTATTTTAAAGACAATGGTATAAATTTATTGTGAGAGAAATTAACTAATAATTTATGAATTACAGAACTCATTCCGTAATAATATTGAATGCTGTGCATTTTAACTGAATCAGAAACACTAATTGCAACTTGTGACTTAAATAATTGACAATCTGTTTATATTTTCTAGTAGGTTAGAACCCTGTCAAATAGTAAGTGTATGAACTTTTTTTTTAAATGTTATCAACAAAACATTTGTATGTATTTTTATGTTATTGTAAGCGTAAATGTTATTGCAATGTTATTTTATATTTTTTTCATAATTTAATAGAAAAAAGTTTGGCATTCAAGCACCGACGTCAAGATTTTTCAAAAGTCTATATAAAACTGAATCAAATATTTCCTTGTTACGAACAAATTGCAGTTCATTTTATTAATTTTCAATATATTCATATTTTATATATATTTTATGACATTTTACAGACATTCAATTTATTAATACCGTGTACGTTTGCACTTGAATGAAGGCAAGTTATTGATAAATTGTCATGAAGTACAAGTTTATTTTGTGACGGAGAAGCCAAATAGGACAACATTGCTGTGAGTAATATTAGACGTTATATTGGTAGTTTCAGTTTGAAAAGTAAAAATGACTCGATTCGTTCAATACACTCGAAGCAATCGAGTATAAATTGAAATATGCGGGGAATAACTTTAATCACAATTTGATTAGCCAGAAATTTAATAAATATTCGCAATTTGAACGTATGAATATAAGTTCCACGCACGTATATGTAGTAGACGATTAATTATCCAGTATATCAAATTAGTGGCAACAAAATGAAATTTTCTGGTTGGATTGAAAATTCGAAAAAATATTAAAAAAATATCCGTTGAAAATAGAGAAGTTTAACGAACGTCAGATGGATTTTTTTTTAATGAAATACGCGCGAAAACATTTCGTATGCCAGTTAGTGGCTGGCTGGTGGTGACACCTCGCCCGGTTGCAGCGACGACGGGTCCTGCATTAAAATGCCCCCCATGTTGCGCCTTTGTGGGGGATACGAAGCTCCGTATTATAAGAGACGTTTCGGAATTCTAATAGAAAACTGCGATCATATTTCACCTGCGACCCCGCGTTGAACACTGGAAATTATTTTAATGTGGGTAATAAAGAGAACTGTTATTTATGGTGCCATTTGTCTTTGCCCGAGACAATTTCTAGATTTTTATTACTGTACTTTCGTTTCGCGAAGGGGGGTGGTTACGAGTAGGTCGACGGTCGAATCGCTTGTGTAAATGAAATTACGGCGCGGTCAGGCGTCCATATTTCCATTCGCTCAAAGGATTTATTGTTGGCGTCTTTGTGAATAAATGTCGTGATGTTAAATATTTCACTCTATGTAATATATATTAAAACAAACCATAAAGAATATTTTGCAATAACCATCTTAAAGAATTCATGAATTTCTGAATAAATGCAAAGATGTTAAAAAAATATATTTCATTCTAGGAAATATGTATTAAAACTAACCATTTTACAAAGGATTCATGAATTCCTGTTTAAAAGCTAACAGACCATCATCTATGGCATAATGTCACTATCGTGAAATGAATAATCAATGTAGAAATTGGCTGCTGCTTCCCAAGCTTTGATATTATTTGGAAAATAGTAAATATTGTGGCCATGAGATTATTTTTTCAAAATCGTCCTAAAATTCTACAAGAAACAGGGAACTGTAATGAAATTTATGGTTTAAAATAAATTTCCTTCACACTAATTTATTTTTCGTATTGTTGCATTTTATTATATTGTATTATACAAGAAATTACAAAATGTGTAAATTAAAAAACATAGAAATTTAAATGGAATGACTTAAATAGAATGATTTAATCCAAACTTTAAATAGATTTTTTTTAAATATGTCTAATATCTTTCTCGTATTCTGAACAAAAAATAAAAATTTATGAGTGATGTATGAAATTGTGTTTGCGAAATGCATACTGTCGTTACTAATACATTTAGATTTTCGTTGCCCGCCTGTCCAGACAACCGTTATCAATCACCAGGAGCAACTCCTCAATATCTACCCTCATTTATCATCCTCTTTTGTCTTTACTAATCCAATCTATTCCGAACACGGAGGATACATTTTAAAAGAAATTGTTTGAAAAATAGGATTTTTTAAAATTATATGTGTTTTTTAAATTCTTGGCGCACTCGAGCATTGACGTCATTAAGTTATTGTTTCATACAGTGTGGTGATAAAGTTTGGAACAAAATTCATAAAAGCGTTTTATAATGTTTTTAAGAAATCGCTCGGACAGGTCAATTTTTGTTTTTAAAATGCCGTCATCTGACGTTAATTTTTTTGAATGACGTCATTTGTTTTTGCACAATGACGTCATCATAATTTCTTTTTTAATCACAACCCCCACTTTTTTCTTCTGTTTTTAATAGACCTTCTTACTACTTAAACGATGATGTAAAAAAATTGGTACCTCACATAACAATTTTTTTGAATAAATGACTCATTTACTTCAGATCGTCAGTGGTTATAATTTAGTAAAAATAATAATCGTAAACATTCTAAATTAAAGCAAATAATAGTAATTTATGTATCTAAGACGAGGAGTGAAGCTTTAAGGTGCAATGACGTCATTATCGATTTTTTTAAATGACA
>JAFFZR010009982.1:0-20520 GCA_018397195.1 Lethrus apterus | reverse complement strand
TCTTATTTCAGTCGCAATACGTGAATTTAATTCGTCCAAAGAGTCTAGTTTATTAATGTACACACGGCTCTTTAAATATCCCTATAAGAAAAAATATTATTATTATTATTAGTTTTTTGCTAATACAACGTCAACTGACAATTAACTGTCAATATTTTCATGTTTGACGATTTTGCTAAAGCACCTGTTTTACGTAAACATTTTCATTTTATTTTAAATTTTAATTTTTTTCTAAGATTTTGTCAAACAAATCACCAAAACTATTATACCGTTAAATTCGAAAAAAAATTAACTTTCTAACGATGTTTTTTTTTAAATGTAAGAAAGTAGTTTTTATTGAGTCCTAAGTCTCTTTAAAATTTCAGGAGTCTATAGCTCAAATCGTTTTAGCACGACGAGCCCGGTTCCATACATAATCGCAACCCTGTATAGACTCTCATTAGCTTAAAAAAGAAAAGTAATAATAATAATTACGCACAGTAAAACAATTATCTATTTTGGATTTGTTTTACAGTTTTATCTAAGCATAGTAAAAAATTAGAATGTGTTAGAACGAAAACTTGAAAACCCCTAGTAGGTTTAAGTATACAAATATATCTGCGTTAGTTGGAAAGGGATCAACGATTAATTTAAATATACTTTTTCATATATGTTTATACACAAAATATTTTTAAGAGTATTATGTTATTTGAAGAATATTTATATGTGACCCGGTCTGTTAAAAGGACCTATTGTGTGAAATTATCGATTTTTACTTTTTGACGAATCTGATAGAGGAATACGCGCTCTTTGGAATGAAACAAATCGCAATTATTTAAATAAAATATCGCCGCTACATAACCTAGCACGTTATAATGATTTTTACTTTTTTCGTCTGTTTACTCGAAAACTTGATTTCGCACGATAGGTCCCTTTTAATAGACCAGGTCACATAATTTATAACATTATTGTTTTAATTATGTAATTATTATGTAACATTTGAAAAATATAGTAAATAAATGATGTAAATTTATATGGTTTTTAGTAACCATTCAACACACAGGGCGATTCAGTTTTCTTTTCTACAAACTTCAGCAACGTATTATAATATCCAAATTAATGAAAAGGGTTTATACAGAATGTCCACTTAAGTTGGAATCATATGGAAAAAAATTTTATTATTGGTTTTAGGAAAAAAAGTTATTCTTGATAAAAAGTTCTGCATGGCCCAAAACTTACAATGCAATCAGCAGATATCAATTTTTTCAAGCCGTATACGAGGTTTGTCAAAAAATATGAATTCTGCTCAAGAGTAAAGTACGTTTATTTTTGACAAAATCGAAAATTTTCATCGACACGTGTTGATTAGAATTGAAAATTGCATTCAAATATGCAAATACACCGATCTATCATGAAACATCAGATTTTCTTATTTTTTGCTAACTTTTCTACACATTGATTCTAAATATTTGAAAACGTTATAAATTACGTTTAGTTTTGAAACATTATCTCTCTTATCTACTATAAACATTATAACCTTTCCTTTTCTTGATGTTTGTGAAGAATTTAGCAATTTAAATACATACGTAAAGGATGCAACAATTGTATTTATTTTACAACTAGGAAAATTCATACAAAAAATAATTAGTGAACAAACAACATTAATACATAAAAATAAACATAATTAAATTTTCGTTTATTTAGCTGAACCCTCAATAATTTCTTTTTTCTTTCTTCACAAGTTAGCAAAGCTACCATTTCTAATGTAATTTTGTAAATACTAACGCGCTTTGGCGTTTGCTGCCAAACAATTTTTGTCACTGCATTCTAAATTATTCAAGATATTCAATTTAACGTAATCTAGGATGCACTGACAAGATTGATTTTTTTTTATGGGGTTACTTAAAACAGAAAGTTTATCAACAAGGTCCATTTCAAAATGTCGATCATTTGGAGAGGATTATTTCTGAAACATGTCAAGCAATTACTCCAGTTATGATACGGAAAGCATTACTGGAATTTGGAAAAAGGACGATTATGTGTTTAGAAAGAGAGGGTGGATATGTTGAGGCTTTAGCTGAATAATTGAAAATTTAATTATGTTTATTTTTATGTATTAATGTTGTTTGTTTACTAATTATTTTTTGTATGAATTTTCCTAGTTTAGGAAATACAATTGTTATGCATCCTTTACGTATGTATTTAAATTGCTAAATTCTTCACAAACATCAAGAAAAGGAAAGGTTATGTTTATAGTAGATAAGAGAGATAATGTTTCAAAGCGTAATTTATAACGTTTTCAAATATTTAGAATCAATGTGTAGAAAAGTTAGCAAAAAAAGAAGAAAATCTGATTTTTCATGATAGATCGGTGTAATTCCATATTTGAATGTAATTTTCAATTCTAATCAACTCGTGTCAATGAAAATTTTCGATTTTGTCAAAAATAAACGTACTTTACTCTTGAGCAGAATTCATATTTTTTGACAAACCTCGTATACGGCTTGAAAAAAAAGATATCTGACGGTTGCATTTTAAGTTTTGGACCATGCAGAACTTTTTATCAAGAATAACTTTTTTTCCTAAAACCAATAATAAATTTTTTTTCTATATGATTCCAACTTAAGTGGACACACTGTATAAACATGTATCCAAAAATTCTTTGTTTTCGAGATACAGGAGTTTGGATTTATAATAAAGCAGTTTTCGGAAAACATTATTTTTATCATTCAATAATAAAAAAAAAAAAAACAATAAATAGATAAATAATAAAACAAAATAGAACAGTACATAAGAAAATAAACCAAACAAAAATAAATAATATTGTAATTATGGAAGTAGAGGTTCAAATTGAAAACCGCCAACCTTAACACAATTTCTTCAACGCAGAATCAATCACGCTGGATATTTCCAGTGGATTTTGTCTCATGAGTCATGACATTACAAGCTTCTTCTATTCGTTAAACTAACAGGTGTGTTGTGTTAACAGGAGTCGCATAAAATGGATTAAGATATGGTGATCCTGGCTATTAAAATTATTCAACTTTCTCTGGATATTTTAATATTTTATTCTTCACTTTACTTATTATATGACGAATTCCAAATCCCGCAACAGTACCTATGCAAGCTTGGAATAAACGTATGCATTTGAAATACATACTAATTAAGGCTTTGTTGGCAGAAAATATATCAGCAACATATATTTTCGGCTAACGAAGCAAACAATTGTTATCAAACATAATACATAAAAAATCATTTCAAATCCTTTATTGTCAAACATATTTAACAAATAAAAACAAACAAATAAAATATGTATAAAGCGATAACTATGTAAATTTTGTGCATTATATCATACGATACAAATAGTTTGATTGTCAAGTAACAAGAATATATTTGTTTTGGTTAATACATACAGCAAATATTATGTACAATGTTCGATATTACTGAACAGTTAGCAAATTTCATGTAACATAAATTTCAGTTACATATTAATACATATAGTCGTAGGTAAGTTAGAATGTAAAAAGAATTTAGAATGCATTATATAAATCGTTGTCCATATAATAAACAAATATATTTAGTCTCTTATGTGAAATTTTCCATCTGTTAAAAATATAGTTCATGTAGTCATTAGGAGTTAGAAAAGTAGAAATAATTTGAAACACAGTTTATGGCTTACTTATTGATTTTATATCAAAGATTTTCATTTTTATGTTGTTATCTATTTTTTACAAGCTATTTATTTATTTTGTTAAATAATACATAATAAATGTTCTGTAAATGTAAAAAATATATAGGGTCAATATCCTTTTTGGAACGAACAATTAAGCGGGGAACGGTTTCATGCTTCTAAGTCCAGGGGTTCTGTATTGGGAGATATAACATAATTTAAATTTGGGAAATAACGGCCGATAGAAAGCAATCGAAAACTCAATTAAATATTTTTCAACATTTAGCAAATTACTTATACTCGTATACAAGCTTTACATTTTCGCGGAAATTGTAGCAGTTCATATCGAACACTGTTGATTCATTTTTTCGTGAGGGATAGGTCGACATTTTCTAGTCATATTTTCTACAAATTTCGATATGCTTTAGCTCGGTTTTCCACTTTCCCCCATTTTTTCCTATCACTGTATAATGCTTTCCAACCATTTATTCTCATGAGCTTAATATCGTTTTCCACTTGTTCCTTCGGCTGGGTTCCATTCCGTTAGTACCTACTCTTAAGTGTAATTTGCTGTTTTTCCTAAATATGTGACCATACGAATCCTCTGGTTTCAAAACCCCCTAAATCCACTTTCGTGACTTTTTCAGAAATTAAGAAAAACTGTGTAACTAACTTGTAGCGGTAACACGTTAATGATTTTTTCTCCCCAAATTGCTATACAGTATTAGATCTTAAAATGACACAGCGGACAAACAATATACTTACAAGAAAGTCACAATATTGAAAATAAAAAATAAAATGGATTTAGTGGAGTTTGAAGCCAATTATTGAATTTAATGGAATTTGTAAGTCAATACTGTGGATTGCGTGAGTTTTGATTCCGAACAAAGTAAGTTTGAGAAAAGGGAAAGCGTAACAATAAAAAAAAAAAACAAAAGAAAACTTTGCATTATTTGAAAAACTAGAACGAAATGAAATTAGACTAATAGATCCGGATTTATATTACCCAAAGTTGGAGTTGTAGCTTTGTTTATTCACGTTCTGATTAGCTGATGTGGATTTAGTGGCGTTTGAAAATTATTTCCAATAGAGATTGGAGTTTGAAACTAAGGCAAATTTTAACAGTGAATTCTAAATGGAATTTGTGGGGTTTGACATTAATAGAGTTTACAAATCAGTAGAGATTTTCATAAGGATCCTGTTATGTTATCTAACTCATATAACATTAAAAATGGATTTAGGGAGTTTTGAAACTAGAGGACTCATACCATCAAATTCGTTGCGATTAAAATATTCGCACTATGTTTTCACCTTCTAAAACTGCATCGATCTCATCGTTCATCAGCTATCTTGCTTCATTTTCATTCACCTTCTTTCGACCCATTATCATCCTTACTATCTTCCTTTACCTGTCACTTATTCTTATTCTAATGCAAACAATAAAAATAAAGTTACTGCCGAAAGAACTGATTGATTGATTGGCGAAGAAGTTCACTTGTCATGATGATAGCGATGATGCCACGTTAACAACGTGGTTAAAAGTCTCAGTATAGACTTGAATATCTGGTTACTACATGTACCTCAGAGATATCAAATGAATAATCAATAAATTTGGGTGTCATCAACACGGAAGTTATCAGTAAGGAACTTTGCAAATGGCAAGTATGAACAATAAACAATAGAGGCACTAGGATGAAACTTTGAGGAACTCCGGAGTGGCTTTAATTAATTTAGACATATTGATCTCAATGTTGACCTCTTCTATGTATAGTGATTTGAAATCATAGCGACCAAATGATATTCGTGATCAGTTTTTTATCCGGATAGGCGCTATCATATTAGAGAGATAACTGAGGTATAGGATACAAATTTTAAAGATATATTATTATATTTTGATATGAGTAGCAGAGATGCGTTAGGAGTAATAGCAGACATATTGTAGTGTTCTATATTTTTTATGTTTTAATTAAAACAGTTTTAAAAATCATATATTACAATAACAAAAACATATATACTTATACATTCATTGAAATATGACACACTATGAAACTATTAATAATTTGTTGTATCTCTCAATCTTTTTGAATCTAAATTTCATTGCCAACTGTACTGACATTTTTTAAATGATAGTAACAAAGTCTATACTATAACAATCAACATCGCTAATAATAAAATGATGATGATTTTCTATACCAGAGGTAAATTAAATCAGGCTCACCTATAGATTCTATATTTATTAAGATAAAAAAAATAAATATGGGTTAACTAATGAACACATAATTCTCGATTACTTGATGTAAATCGTATTTCTTCGAACTATTACAACTGTTACAAAGAGGAAAAACTTTTTTAATATGCGTTTATCAAAAAAAAGTTAGTCTTTATAAAAAAATCTGCTTTCCTCAAAACGTCGAAAAACATATTTGGATGTGACTACTTACTTATAAATTCAGTATTATTGCAGCTGATACTTTTATTTTTCAACTAAACAACAATCAGATTTTGTAATAGACAAGTAATAAGTATTAATTGTTAACTTAAAACAGATCCAACAATCACTATTCAATATAGCTGCCTCCAATTTGTATACATTTTTCAACTCTTTTAATAAATTCATTCTAAACTTTGTGTATCGTAGCAGGCACATTAATCTCATTCACCGTATCCCTTATTGCTTGTTTTAATTGATCTAAATTTTGTTCTACATCATGAGCAAACACTTTTTCTCTTAACGCTCCACACAAAAAGAAATCCATTGGTGTAATATCAGATGACCTAGCAGGCCATGCAACTGGGCCATTTGTGCCAATCCATTTTCCTGGAAATTGACGACGATATTATGTTATCATTAAAACTTATGAACCAAGTGGTATTTTTGATAAACGTAAAATAGCCAATAGTACTACATAATTATATTGATTATTACAAAAACTGATTGTTGTTTAGTTGAAAAATAAAAGTATTAGCTGCAATAATCTTGAATTTATAAGTACCTGTACATCTATAGTCAAATCCAAATATGTTCTTTGACGTTTTGAGGAAAGCAGTTTTTTTTATAAAGAATAAATTTTTCTGTAAAATGCATATTAAAAAAGTGTTTCCCCTCTGTAACCCCATCCCTGGATATCCTGTATAACGGTCAACTACAATTGTCAAACTCACAACATTCGTTTCAAACGCACAATAATATTTAAATTGATTCAAAAGAAATTTGCAATTGTTCATTCTGTCATCTTAATATCTTAATATCCACTTGTTATTATCATTGCCTTAATAAAAAATATTACATAGAAAGAATTTAGACAACTTATTTAGAAAAAACCGTTTTCATAAATTTCGCAACCTCTTAAAACGAAAAATGTGAAGCAGACGGTTTTATATATTCCTTTTTTTTTAATAATTATAAATTTCAAAAAATTCAGAATTTTGTCCCGTTTCCAAAATATATAGGCTGTACCATTTACTATAATGACTTGGAGTCCTTTACGGTGAAACAAAAAGTGCGAAGAAATTGCAATTTACATCAGAATTATGTGTTCGTCATTTCAGTTTTGTATCTTAATAAATAAATAATCTATAGAGGGAGCCCGATTTCGTTTACACACTACATAAACACAAATTAAAATCTTATATTAATGAAATCTAATAACTTCAATAAAGTTGTTTTCAGTATTTAATATAATACTATAACATAATATATAACACTACAATATGAATATGAATATGCGACGTTGAGTTCAGAATTGGAATTGACATCAGCATAGTAGGAAGACAGGTAGTAACAATACACCTACGTGTAAATCAGCGTGTCTGCCAGTTAATAATAGAGACGACACATAATTTAATTTCACCTGCCTAACACATAAATGAATAGATAATGGAAATTCGCAAACACTAATTTGTTTTAATTACCCGATTTATAAATAATTTGATTGACTGAAATACATTCCTTACCAGCTGTAAGCTATTTGTTAATTTAACTGCAAAACAATACATTTCAGTATTTGTTGCCGATTTTATATATATAAAAAAAAACATAATTATTGGTGAAATATAACTGGGAAATAAAAAAAAATGACATTAATAATACCACATACAGTCTGTTTGATTTTATGTGTCACAGCAAATATCGCTCCCATTGTATGAATTAATAAAAAATATTATATATGAAAGTTATTAGACTATTTATTCTTAATAATGTGTCGAAATCATAAAAACAATTGAACATCAAATAATTCAGGTAAACCAAATAAATTTAACATTTTAAACGGAACGTACCCAGTATTATTACATATTCTGACACTACAGGAGTTTATCTTCACATGTATAACATGTGAAGATAAACTCACGTTGAAAACGTAGAGAGTGTAAACAATGTGTTCCTTAAACACGTTGAGTGCAGGCGACGTACACGTTGCCCTTACATAAAAAAAAACAAAACATTTGCATTTGTACTTAAAATGTTTTCTTCTTTTATGCCAGGGCAACGTGTGTATCGCCGGCACTCAACGTGTTTAAGGAACACATTATTTACACCGTCTATGTTTTCAACGCGCTCACTTATTTATTCTATTACGCCGTTATTTAATCAAATAAGTATAACATGTGATATACCGTTGTAAAGATAAATTCGTGTAGTTTTAGAATATGTAATAATACTGGGTACCTTCTATTTAAAATGTTCAATTTATTTGCTTTAAGTGGATTATTTGATGTTCAATTGTTTTTCTGATTTTAACACATTATTAAGAATAAATAATCAAATAACTTTCATATATAACATTTTTTATTAATTCATACATCAACAGAGATATTTACTGTG
The DNA here is from genome assembly GCA_018397195.1 of Lethrus apterus. Lineage (NCBI taxonomy): Eukaryota > Metazoa > Arthropoda > Insecta > Coleoptera > Geotrupidae > Lethrus > Lethrus apterus. The sequence continues at coordinate 12,049 of JAFFZR010009982.1, read as the reverse complement.
ACACCTAAAATCAAACAGACTGTATACACTCTGTATATAAAAGAGTTAAGAGATCCATATCGATAACAAGACTCAAGACTCAACCATGGATTGATACAGACTTACAACGACCTAAGTCTAGTAAAAGGCTGATAGTAAAGTAACAAGCAGACTGACAAAGGGGCAGTAAATGGCAAGTGGCGGCAAGGAATTTGGAGACGAAACCTGAAAGTAGCCACAGTTCTGAAAGGACTGTTCTGCCACATTTTAGTGCAATATACTGTATATCTTATTACTTCTGATGATAATATTAAATTCTACGTTAAATATCATCAAATTGACTTAGGTTATTGAGCTACAAAAACTTGAGAGAAAAATATGTTTTATCTACAACCGGTGCATAAAGGCTTTTTCGCACTCCACACAGTGCGTAAAGTAATTCATTATAACACAAGTAATATAATAGATTCATTATAACACAAGTGCGATAAAGTAAATTATTTGTCGCAGTGTCCACGACAACCACAGAAAAATGTCCATAATTGTTGACACCGTTGCTATGAAACATTTAGGGACAGACATACTGAAAGCATACGTCTTCACGCACCACTTCACGCACTTCTTGCGTAAACTACTATTATTGATAACAAATAAATAAAACTGAAACTATCGCAGAAAACTATAAATAATCTAATCAACAAATCAATCAACTGTTGGATGTATCGATAATATCGTAACAATTTCTTCAGATAGAACATCCCTCCTCCAATAGTTCTACACATCGAATAAAATTGCAAAGGTTATGAAACTGTTCGGATTTAAGGATTCACTTTTTTAGCCAAATTTCTTTAAGTAGTGTTATGTTAGTATTTAAATATGTCGTTTTGTTCATAAGCTGATTGTATTTTGATAATAAACATTTTTCAACACTTTTCAACATGTTGGCTTGTCTTAAATTAATTTTCCAAGTTCTTCGGAAGAATAATTAATTGATTAATCATCATCATAATTTCTGGCATGTCTATACCTTTTTTCGATGTAAATATTTACTTGGACACTATAATCATAAAAATATGATGTAAATTAACATGAAAAATTATGGGCAAATTATAAAAGATGTAGTTCATAAAAATATAAAGTAAGACAATGTTGATCTTATTACTTTTGAGAAAGAAGAATTTTCAAGGCTGTTTTTTTCTAATTGCTAAATTTGTTTCGTAATATTGAAATGCATTTTGGCAATCAAATTTGCAGACCTTTGCCAAAAGTCAAATGTAGCATTTTAACTAGTAAACATTCTTGCACGTTCTTTCAAAACTACAAAAAATAAATATATATTCAAAAATTCGAAATTAGTATTCCCAGGTTAAGTTTATGATGAATAATGATTGCGTTACTTCTCCTTTTCTAATCCTGCATATCTAGATTACACAGAGTGGATAAAAATACAATAAATAACTAATAAAATGAGGTAGCTTATTGAATAATAGCTTTCAACTGTCTTTTTTCATGCCCTGATTTTATGTGTTACAGCAGATAAGTTGGCTGTTGTGAACCACGAAAATATTAGTAATTTATTTATAATCAGAAAAACAAGTGAACATCTAATATTTCGAATTTTAAAACTGTATGAAATTCGCTTTAAAACGATAAAATTTTCTCTTGTATCTGCTTGAAGTGAGTTCTGCTATTCGCAATAATTTTCAGACATTATTGCATCTGATAAATACTCTTAGTATACCCCTTCTTCATTATAAAGAAAATAGCTATGCCGCATTACCTCACTTGATGTCGGACTCAGCAATGTTCATTAGTTACTTTTCATCGCCTACTTTTTCGAGAGAAGTTCCAAAGCGCAATTGAAAATTATTATCGTATTACTTCTTCAGTTAATTAGATAGCTGTAACATAGATAATATCTTTGAAAAAGAATTTCGTAATGTTTTAGAATATTTAATAGTGCTGGCTATATTTAAAAATTTTGAATTTATTATTTATATTTAAAGTAATTTAAATTCTTATTTGTTTTTCTGATTACAGCAGATTATTCAGGACGTTAAATTAATTACCGAAAAGTATTGAAAATAATTTTTATAACAACTTCCTTATACAACATTTTTTGGTAATTCTTACAAATTATCTGCCGTGATACATAAAACACAGTATACAAAAATTCCAAAAAATCAAGTTCCAAAACATAGCAGTATTGATTGTCAATAGTGAAGAAATATAGTTATTTTTTCTTAATACAATAGGTAATTAGATTTTAGAATAACATAAGAATATTATGTTAATACGGTGAGTATTGAAACAAATTTGGCCATGAAACAGTTAACCTGCTAACTGGTATCTCAGATTATTTTAATTTTCTCTTATTTATAGTTTGGAACTTATTCTCTTACAACATATGTAAAAAAAAGAAACATTAAATAAGAAAGTACAGCAAAAATTATGTGATACATTGACCGTTTGATCATTGTTTTTTTTTTGTTTAACATGAGAAATTGGAAGATAGTCATTCATATTCATCTGCTTAATTGTCATCAGATCCAATTCAGTAAACACCATTTGTCGTATTTTATTTTATAAATATTTTGAAGCATGAAGAACATATTTATTTGATCTCACGTTGTTACATCGCCAGCATTTCTGTAGTAACCGTTTAGGCTGACAGACGTATTTTTTTCAATTAGAAAACGATTGGTATATCCGGCTCCGACTGGAGCCAAGAGTAATCCTCACGTTCTCACAAATTTGTACACAACCGCGAATACCAACACACTGACAAGAACAAGGACCAAAGCAGTTACAACTTTGGCGAACGCGTTAAGGCCACTTTCATTCGGATCGAGCGGTCTGGTGCTGCTGTTCTGCTGTGAACGACGTCGTTTGCTTGCAAGACCTCTAGCTAGTGCCGGAAAAGCTAGGCTTTGCGTAAATGTCAATTTGTGCAAACTTTCGCTTAGGGAATAAGGACCTACACTACCACGAGCAGCCGCTCTTAAAAGTGCATACTCTAAGTCGAGGGCGTCAAAAAGCGAATATCTAGTAGTCATTGTCGATGATCGTCTTCTACTATCACAGGGATCACTTGCTCTTGAGCCTATTGCTGCAACAGCAGCAGCCACTGATGTCAATGATGATGTGGTACTCGAAGACAGTGATGTATGACCGTTGTGGATTTCGGAGACGTCTTCCATGGAAGATTGTTCAGGTGATGAGACAGGATACAGTCGAAGAAGTCGTGCATGGTCGGGATGGAGCAACGCACTACTTGGTCTTCGAATACTAGGTGTCGGTGACGGCCCTGGAGATGATGTGGTTGCGCAAGCAATTGGAGAGGGAGAAACCTGTAATGAACATCAATTTATAAAATGTATACGTAAATTCTATTAGATCATAAATTAACTAGTTAAGCCAAATTGTAAACAATCTTGAATCAGAAGCGAGTCAGACTAAACAAGTTGACATATTCAAGTTCATGCAAAAAACATATTTTAGGTATTTATGATTTTTTAAAGTTTTTTTTTTTAATTATCAAAAATACATTGTTTTAAAGAAAATGCATTATCCGATTCTTTAAAGAATGGGATGATGTCATAAATATACTGCGAACAGAACATAATGACATGATGTTGGTGTTACTCAAGTCATGAATGTGTTGGTATGACTTAAGTGGTGGGTTACATAACCCAGGGGGTGTTTTGTTAAATACGCCAAGTGATGCTCGTTTCCTACCATTTTGTTCTCGGGGAACCAACACTGCCTCTGGTGTCATAATTATAATAAAGAATTTGAGCGGGATGCTTCTCCTAGCATATGTCGTGAGGAATGTATGAAATGTGTGCAAGCAAATGTGCCATTAATTGTAATTATACTTATCTTTTTTTACTAACGAGCACCCAACCAATAAAAACTTGAAAATGTAATAAAAATATTTATTGGTTGACTGCTCACGAGTAAAAGATAAGTATAGTTTAAAGCATTTACAATTGCTACTTTTATAGACAACAATCATTCAATTCAATAGTCTTTCTGTAAAATAGAGAATTTTATTTTTAGTATTAGTATTAGAAAACTATAAATTTATTTTTGAAAACAGTATAACCATTACTCACTGAATAAATTGATTAATAAAGATACGCTACAGGTATACTATTCCTCCAAATATCTCACAGTAATATCACAACATAATTTAACTTTTCTATATACAGTATATTCTAGAAAACGGGCCCGGGACAGTACAGCTACAACTTGGCGAAAAAAAAATTTTTTTAAACATCTATTGTTTGTTATGACGTCACCAACAATTTTTTAAATCGCTTGGTTTATTTTTTTATATATTTTTGTAGTGCATTTTACGTACTTTACACCGGTATAAACTTTTAGTAGAGTTATACTAAGAAATTTTTGCAAAAAATGTAAAAAACTGGTTCGAGCTAGTATGTTGTTAAATCCGAAATTCTCTTTAACGTAAGACAACTGCGTCGCTTATTTGACGTTTCAAAGTGCGCAAATAAGCCATCCCAAAATGGAAAATATGACTAATGAACTAGTAGATATGTTACAAGTTTATTTTGAGTGTCAGAAAAATCGTATGCAAACGCAGAGGCTTTATACTGATCGTTTTCCCGACAGAATTGCTCCAAACCGTCTAAGTTCGGAAAATTGGAGCAGCGCTTACGAATAAGTAGGTCTTTAATACAAGTGAATGGAAATCGTGGTGTACGAAACCAAAATTCAGAATTGACCTAAAGAAATTGCTCAAACTGTGAGCCATTTCTGTCTATGCATAACTGGCATCGTTTATGGGTTTTCTTCGACGTTCAGTAACACGTCCAGTTCTAAATTTTGGTTTCGAACACGACGATTTCCTTTCACTTTTATTAAAGATCCAGTTCTTCGCAAGCGCTGCTCTAATTTTCTGAACTTACTACGGTTTGGAGCAATTCTGTCGGGAAAACGATCAGCATAAAGCCTCTGCGCTTGCATACTATTTTTCTGACACTCAAAATAAACTTGTAACATATCTACTAGTTCATATTTTCCATTTTGGGATGGCTTATTTCGGCACTTTGAAACGTCAAATAAGCGACGCAGTTGTCTTACGTTAAAGAGAATTTCAGATTTAACAGCCTACTAGCTCGAACCAGTTTTTTGCATTTTATGCAAAAATTTCTTAGTATAACCCTACTAAAAGATTATACCGGTGTAAAGTACGTAAAATGCTCTACAAGAATATATAAAAAAATATACTTATACCGAGCAATTTAAAAAAATTGTGGGTGAAAAAAAATTTTTTTCGCCAAGTTGTAGCTTGTCCCATTTAATGGTTTGTTGGTGATTAAATCACAATTGAAGTCGCTATAGTCTCGTACCCGTTTTGTAGAACGGACTGTATACCGGGTGTCCCAGCTAAGATGGAAACTTTAATTGCTCCGTCATTAAGAGCAATTCAGTTCTGAAACTATGTATGCATTGACAATTCGAGTTTCTCTATCAACTAAAATATGTACAAAGTCGGCACAAACTTTCTTGTTTTAAATGCAATACCTTATTTTTTATTGTCTTTTTGGATTTTCCATAAAAAATAAACACCAGTTTGTTAAACACATACTTGATCTTAGTGGCACTGTTTCGGAGTTATTCGATTTTTTTTTTTTTGAAAAAAACGACTCTTGCAGTGTTTTCGGAAATTTGAAGTATCTCCGAAACTAATGTGCGAAAAGAGCTGCGGTTTTGACCATTCGATTTATTAAGATGCATTTTATTCGTCTTTACAAATTGAAACAATTCGGTTCATTAAAACGTGAAATAAGAACGTTGGAATTTCAGACTTTCCAATCATTGTTAACGTGATTTTTTTAAAAGCAACGCTATATTAATTGTGTGTAATTGTGTTTCATCGGATAGAAAATCTCATTCCCTTTCACATTTTTGTTAATACATGTTGGCATCTACAAGTACCTAGTAGTTTTGTAGTTATTTCCGTTTTTTTCTTTATATTTATTTCTTGACGTCTAAATCTTCAATACACTAATAATTTCGCCAGGAACTTGTTTTCATTAGATATAAAAATAAAAACAACAATAGAACTAATGTACTAGTACATTCAGCGTTTCACTTAAAAAAGGGATAATTGATTTAGAAATATTAAATTGGGTTACAAATTTCATTATTTAGAAAATATTTTTGTCTCACATGTCTGAGTTAACTGTCAAAACAAAGCAAGTGTACTACCAACTGTAAAATGTAACGTTAAATAACCAATATTTGAATTTAATAATACAATATTTAACAAATTTATTTATTATTAGTAGTTATAGTTATAACTATTGGTTTTGTCTTAATTAGTGTTGCGTTTAACCGTTTTTTAAACATGCCAGTAACAGAACAAGTTACTGCCAGTTACAAGCCTGGTACGAATGTGAGACAAAAATATTTTCTAAATAATGAAATTTGTAACCCAATTTAATATTTCTAAATCATACGCTGAATGTATGAACATTAATTCTATTGTTGTATTTAATTTTATATCTAATGAAAACAAGTTACTGGCAAAATTATTAGTGTATTGAGGATTTAGACGTCAAGAAATATGGTATAAAGAAAAAACGGAAATAACTACAAAACTACTATTTGTAGATGCAAACATATATTAGATAATTATTAGTAATACATTAGTTAGGGGAAACCGGGGCACGTCGATAAGAAAAATACAGAAAAAAATATAAAAATGTAGATTTGAAAGAGTAGAGACAAAAAGAAGGACTGTTAGACATTTTATTGAGAACATACACTAAAAAATAAATGTTTTTAAAACCTGTAACTAATTAAAATATGTGCCAACTGCGTATTATACCACATGTATTGGGCATATCGGGCTAGCCACTGAGGCAAAATGGGCATAAATAAAAGAACATTATTTAAATTCACAAAAAGAGCAAATATGTTAACAGTCATCATCACTGTCATCTTTCCCTACACAGAATCAATGGGTCCATCTATTACAAGATCTGCAGGTGACCCTAAAATCTTCCAATTGTGAATACAAATATCCGCAATACAAACACTCTACATCTGATTCTCCCTCCATCTTCATCATCACATACTTTTTGATTCTTAGCTCCTTTTTTTTCTATTATTTTCTTCAAAAATGACTCTCTTACATTTTTTTAGTTTATTTTAGTTTTTTTTTAGTTAAAATAACGTGATTAAGGGGCATAATGAGCACAAGCTAGTTGTGCCCTAAGGACAACAAAATACATTTTTTTATTAATAATATAACTCAAAACATATATTGGCATCAAAATCAGGACTTACTCCCACTACAAAAAAATGGTTTGGTGGCACAAAACCCGTAAAAAAATGAAAAACTGCATTGAAGGAATGGAGGTCGACCAATTATTAGGTAATTAATTTGCTTTTCTAGCTTGATCCTTCAACTTCATAGTTGCCTTTTACGGGGAATACAATAGTTTGTGTCTCTTCTTTTTATTTCATAGATTTCAAAACTCATTTAAATATAAATGTTTTATACATTTGAATTAATTTATTTGTTGGAAGCTGACGAATAAAACTAAACAATATTTGGTAGATTATATTTGTTAATGAAATATTTAAGTTCCTAGTTTTTATTTAATAGTTAAATAATAGTAGTTTACGCAACAAGTGCGTGAAGTGGTTTTTAATGACACTTCACACACGTGTTGCGTACACTATTTTATCTACAACCGTAAATATGAAGAAGAAAATTACCGAAATTCGTTAAATATAAATGTCGCCTGCAATGCTGTCTCTCCCTAAATGTTTCATAGCAACGGTGTGAACAAGTACGGACATTTTGCCGTGGTTGCAGTGGATACTGCGTCAAATAATTTACTTTATCGCACTTGTGTTATAGTGAATCTATTATAGCACTTGTGTTATAATGAATTACTTTACGCACTGTTTGGAGTGCGAAAAAGCCTACTTTATGCACCGGTTGTAGATAAAATAATATATTACATTTGATTGTTTCAATGAACTGCAAACAAACCAAATAGAATTCATAAACAATATTAGCGCCGGCTCGTAATAATTCATTAAGATCACATTTAAGATTACAATAACGTAATTAATTACACCATGCATAATGATGCCGCAAAAGGCCAGTGTAGAAGATTATTTTTACATTATGAAGATAGGATATTATAAAAGTCATTTTAATTATATGGGGTCAACTAGAAGGGTACATATAAAATTATCAACTGTTTTATACCTCAGGTTTATATAAATTATTTTTTTATTCAGTTAGCACACGCAAAATAACATATAAATATTACATTTCAAATACATTAAGCATATAAAACAATTGTATGAGCTAAAAATTAAATATTTGAAAACAATTACAACACTGTTACCTGCGTCGATTCAATTCCAGAATCATTTTGATGACTTCCTTCGCACTGGACCGAAATTGGTGATGTAGCATCTTCCGCACAAGTCGGAAATACAAAACTCTGACCATCGGCTTCGCCTCTCGGAGAATCAGAACTTGGCCATACCTACGAACATTGAATGTTGCATTATTAAATAGCAATTCTTCACCAATCAAATTTAGCTGCTGTGTACAAATAAAAATAGTGTTGTAGGTGATATACAAAGAAATTATTTAACACGTTGATTTCACTACACATTTCTAAATGAAAATGAATAAGGGAAATGAAATTATTCCTTGCACACTTTTAACACTAGGGCTTTTTAAACAAGAACAAACTGCCGTTTTGCACAAAATATACTTTAATAATCGCAACTAAATAATAATACATACACCTTAACGAACCGATCGCGATGGACTAAAAACATTCCTTTTCAATGGGCATGTGCAAATTTTAAATCATAAGTTATACATTAAACCTCTCCCTCCTTATTTCTAACAAAAAAACAATTATAAATTAAAAACAATTCTATAAAAACTTAACCAAAATTTTCAATATATATTTCCACTCAATACTCTAAACGCAGCGGATCCGTATACGCTTAGGTCTTTGTGGTGTTTCCTCCAAACCTTCAGACATAGGAACGATACTCAAAGGAGTTCGATTTTTAATAGTTGTGTCATCTTTTTGAGCGTATGAAATTTCAGAAGTTGACAGCGACAAAGAATTTGTCATTTCATTTAACGATGATCGCTTAGTTTTAGAACTAGATTCATTTACAGTAGGTTTACAATTTCGCTTTACCGGACTTACATGTCTTACGAATAGTCTATAATTTGATTAGCATGCCTTTTCATCTTCAAAATTGATATTTTTCTTTCTAAAATATGATTTTACTTTTATTAAATCTAATTTTGTTTTGACATGATAATTCATCATAATATTTGCTGGTGATTCACCTCACTAACAATGTTCAGTTGTTCTACATTTTAGTAAAAATCGTGATAAACATTGATTCATATTAAGGCTATTCGTTTTTGTCAGTTCCTTAATTAAATATTGTTTATCCTTGACAGTATTTCCAACAGATCCATTAGAAGATGGATTATATGACGGTGACAAAATATGCTGTATGTCATTTTTATGTAAAAATATTTTAAACTCATTAGATGTCAGCTGAGGACCGTTGTCTCTGTTCTTAATTTTATACGACGACACACATAAAAAATGCCTAGTTTTTGTTTACAACGAGGGAGGTGCAGGAAATAAATTCCAGCAGAAGTTTTTATAGTCTTCATTCCCACTGATTGTATTTTTCTTTTTATAAGCCCTAACGTGTTTCGACGCTGATGAGCCCCATTTTCAAAGGGACTCCATAAAAAAAATTCTATCAATGAAAAAGTACAGCAAATAACACGAGGCAACGATGCCACCAACGATATTTAACACTAACGTAAATTGACGACACATATACGTTCATATACGCTAATAAATTAAAAAATTTACTTAAAAACTTTGAAACTTTGAAAATGAACGAATTTTTCGTAAGAGCCGATCAAATCTCTTATAACATTTGGCTGCTAATGGCACTAATTTTTGATTAGCCAATTTACTGATCTCTCTTAAGCAAAAAAAAAAAAACTACAAAGCAGGGCGGTCTTAACGCTGTTTAACCGTTTTTGACAGTCGCCGGCAGAAAGAGAAAGTTACCGGATATCATCTCCCACAGACGCAAAAAACATACATTTATCTGAATTATTGAATGAATTTATGAATTTGCCTGGGTATAATGTTTCTGCAAGTTTTAGTCGCAAGGCGCATGTACGAGGTGGAGCGTTGATTTACAGTTCAAATAACGCAGAAGTAGCAAGCGCCAGTAATATAACAAAATACTCCATAGAAGTACGTAGAACGCTGTGCAATTGTTATAAAAAAAAATTCAAAAAATAGCATTAATTACAGTGTACACGCCTCCATCTGGAGATTTTATAGTATTTTTAACAAATTTATCTGCAGTTCTGAATGTAGCGGCGGAAATGTGTGTGTGGTACTTTGTGGCGAACTCAATATTGAGTAACGAACATTCTAAATATAAGACCGCACTGAGCGGAACTGCACTAGAGCGGAGTAGCGCGGCACGACGCGGTTCTATTTAGTAAAGCGCACTTCGTCAGTCTCTGAGCATGATACGAAATTAACATACCCTTACTTCCATTTCCTTGGCAATTTCTTTCCAAATGTTGTTTTTTCTAGTACTATTCATGTAATGTTCATTTTGGTGGTCATATAACTCTGGATATTGACTTACGGGGCAGGAGAGGATGATGGTGGAGACGGGTAGGAGGGCGGTGAAATACGAGATGGAAGTGAGTGAGAGGAGTAGAGAGAACTGGATAAGGCAAGCAGTGGAAGAGATAGTGAACACTGGAGTCCGGTCAAGATGGGACCAAGAAAGACTGGAAATGTATAGAAGAGCTGGGTTGGCGTCATTGGGGCTGGAAATGGAAGCAAGTCGGGGCCGGGAGGTGGTAGAAACGCCAGATATAACAGCAGATACAAGGAAATATGCACATTTGGTGGGGTCCCAGAGTACTTGAATGGCAAGAGGGACGGGTGGGAGGAAAAACAGTGGCAAGATTCAGGTGCGGGAATGAGGAAAAAGCAAACAAATACTGGATGGGAGAGGAGTACGCGAGGTGAAGATTTTGCGTGGAAGGAAAGGACGAGTGGGAGCACTGGTGAGAGGTCTGCGAGAGCGCGAACTGGGGAATAGACAAGGCGAGAGGAAGGAGGTGGAGGGCTGTCATGACCGAAACTGGAGAAGGAATAGAAGTGCTGTGGAAGATGAAGGAAATAATGGAGAGACTTATATAGGAATATGTAGATTGGAATTATTGGAATTATTGTAGTAATTATTGTAATAGTATTAATACCAATAAAGGTTTTTTTTACTGACTTACAAGTAAAATTAATTTTTCCTCGTCTAACACCAATTTGTCAAACAAACTCTCGTTTCGCGTGTCAAACGTGTTATAACAATAACAATAACAATAACAATATGCTTTACTGCCCAACAGAATTACAAATTCCAATTACAGGACAAACAAAATTAAACGAAAAGATAAAATAATTAACAAATTAGCTTGACTATGATTAATTTTATTAAATAATATTACCGAAATGTTCAGAGGTAACAACTAGGAGCTCACGCAACGAACAAACATTAATGTCACAGTAGTCACAGATTTGGTTAAAATTATTTGCCATGGTATAAAGCGGCGACCTGACCAGAGCATTGGTTCTAGGAAACACCAAATAAAACGTTGGACAGTTACGTGCTCCTATTCTAGGCACTGAGAAGTTTATCTGCTCTAGCAGCACAGGACAATCAACATTGTTCTTAAGAAGCATGTGCAGAAAACACAGGCCGGCAGATATTCTGCGGAACTCCAGAGATAGTAAGTTAACACGAGCTAAAAGGTAGGAGTGATCAATATTCCTTTGAGGATAGAAGCCGTCGATTTTGTACCAAATAAATATGATAAATTTACGTTGTATCGTTTCTAACTGCCTCTTACGATTTTGATAGTGCGGATGCCATATAAGAGAGCAGTACTCTAGTCTGGATCTCACAAGTGCAAAAAAAGTGT
>JAFFZR010009979.1:0-21332 GCA_018397195.1 Lethrus apterus | reverse complement strand
CCTGTATAAGTACGTTTTTGAAAATTGTGAGCCTTAAATAATATTTTGCGCTTTCTAAGAATTAGTTAAACATCAAAGGAGTTACTTGGAGGAAGTGTACCTTATTTATCAACAGGTATATCAGTGTAATATTTATGAATGAATTAAATTAATTAATTTTTTTATAATACTTGCAATAATTTTATGTGTATTTTAATTTAAATACCACCACCCCGCGTTTTTACAATATCGTAAGTTTCTTCTAGTTCGTTAGATGGCGCAAAACATGGTTCTCAATCGTGATAAATAAGATTCCTTATCTATGCCAATAACAAAACTCTAAACTAAACTATGATTAAATGGATTCTCATTCTTTGAAGACGATCTAAACCATCATAATGTAGAATAGAACTCTTTCCACTGTAACCGACTTTGAAACAAAGATTTCTCTAAGACCCAAACAGAAAGAAGTTATAGGTTTCTTTTTCCATCTAGGACTTCCACTATCCTATTATTTCGTACATATTAACCCCTTTTCCCATTTTGACTTTCAGATCATTCTTTGCTCTCTTCATCAAGCACTATTTCTACAAGTTCGTTTCCTGTTTCTCTATATTCATCTCTTATGTATATGGAATAAATGGTGTAGTGGCTCAGCACATTATTAAAACAGCCCATTTAATAGAATTTACCCCATTAAACTGACAATAAGTGGATGCAACAAAAAATATATACATTCTCGCATCGGTCTTCCAAACACTTTGCTTAATCATTTTTACTACATTACATCTAACATCATGTATTTTTTTACCCCATATCAGACTCTGTAAGTAAAATATGTTATAAGAATTGTTCACGATCCATAGATAAATAGATTTTATTTCAAGAATTAGGTTTTTGAAACTTTATCTTCTCTTTTGAGTTGCTCGTAAGTTACGATCAAAAGAACGAGGTAGCTAAATGTTAAGACATCCGTCGCCATTTTCTATATAACATGACTTAAAATTATCCTGATGAAGCCATTTCCTTACGAGCCTGATGTGAACATAACGTTTAAGAAAATTTAATCTTAAGACTGAATAAATATAACTGTTGTTTATTTTAGCTTACAGAAAATGTCAACCAGATGACTTCCATTGTGGATCGGGAACGGGGCCTTACTCTGAACAATGTATACCGAAAGAAAAACGCTGTAACGGTTATCTTGATTGTCGATCTGGAAAAGATGAGCAAGGTTGTCCAAACAAACAAATTGCTTGTAACCTCGACCAATTTCGATGCGCAAACGGACAACATTGCATTGAATTATCTCAAAAATGTGATTACAAAAGTGACTGTGATGATAATTCGGACGAACAAGGATGCAGTAAGTTCCAACTACATAATAATTTCATCCTTTAAGACAATAAGGAACCAGACTTGGACTTAGAATTAACTAAAACATGTTTCAATTTCAGTTCTTTGTTAACGTTGATAAGAAAACATGTTTTTTCTTAGCAGACAAAATTCCCATACCTTCAAATTGTTAAACTAGACGCTTGAATTCTACAAAAAATTCTGAATTAATTATTTTTGAAGCCATCACTAAATTTTTTTTTTTTTTTTAATATACGTATATTTCATGTCAGAACTTTTCAATGAAAATCGATAATTTTCAATTTTCAATTTCAATTTCTGTTAATTATTTTATTTGTAATTTATAGATTTTCCGTTGTGCCATGGAACACAATTCAAATGTGCGAATTCATTGTGTATATCTGGAGCACTGCACTGTGATGGTTACTTGGACTGTGCTGATGGTTCGGACGAAATCAATTGTACTGCTATAACATGTCAAGAAAATAAATTCATGTGCCCTAGGGGTGCAGGTGGGAAACCTAAATGTATAGACAAATCACTTTTGTGTAACGGAAAACGTGATTGTGAAGATGGATCGGATGAAGAAACTGCATGCTGTGAGTTTTCACCTATAATCAGAAATTATCTTATATTTCTTGTAACTTTCAGCGAAAGGATCATGTCCTGCATTAGGATGCGAGTACAAATGTCAGGCATCATATACAGGTGGTATGTGTTTTTGTCCAGATACACGAAAATTAGGACCAGATAATAAGACGTGTATTGACAAAGATGAGTGCATGGAATGGGGATATTGTGATCAGTTATGTATAAACAGGGATGGTGGATATACCTGTTCGTGTGCTCCTGGGTATATTCTGAGGAATAACAGGTGCATAGTTGCGAATCAAGGTTACCTTAATTTATTTTTTGCCCATGACAAAGCCATATACACTATGAACATGACTGGTGGAAACGTGAAAGTTTTTGCGAACTCTACTAGTGCAAGTGGAATAGATTTTCATTATAGAAAAAATTTATTATTTTGGTCTGATATCAAAACTAAACGGGTAAAACTTACCAAAATATGTTTAAATATTAACAATTAATCTGAATTTTATAGATTCATGTACAACAATTAAGAAGTACCAACTTCTTCTTATCTAGCGCACAAAATGTTGAAATAGTGTCTCCTGGTAGCTGGTTACCAGTAGCAATAGCTGTAGACTGGATTGGAGACAAATTATATGTGGCTGATTCCGTTGGTCAAAAAATCGACGTTTTTGAGCTAACTGGTAAATCCCATGCGATAGTATTAGCTTCAAACTTAACTTACCCGTCAGATATTGCCCTGGATCCGTTGGTTGGGTACTTTTTTGTTGCTGATGGTGCACAGATTTTAAGAGCTAATATGGATGGTACAAATACCCGATCGATTATTTCTGAAGCAGCATATAAAGCATATGGAATAACAACAGACATAATTGCAAAACGTATATATTGGTGTGACGCTCTACTTGACTATATCGAAACTGCAAATTACGATGGACAAAATAGAATTTTAGTAATTAGAGGACCTGCAGTGCCAAAGCCAGCAAGGCTTGCTCATTATGAAAACAGAATTTATTGGACTGACGGCACTAAACAAGGAATAGTATCTGTTGACAAATATAATTCAAGCGTAAAAAATATTTTCCATATGCAAGATGTGAAAGATCCAAAAGCCATCAAAATTGTTCATACATTAAGTCAGCCAATGACAAATAGTCCCTGTGGAAACAATAATGGAAACTGTCAACATTTATGTATTGTAACTAAAACATCATCTGGTTTAGGTTTCCGGTGTGCTTGCGCTATCGGCTATAGACTAAAATCAGATGAAAGAAATTGTGATTTAGTATATGAATTTTTAATGTACTCACAACAAAGATTTATCAAAGGGAAAGTTTTAAACCCCGTCATTGAAGGTTTTAGTGATGCAATATTACCAGTTGTTTCCAGAAAAGCAAGATTTGTTGGGTTAGATTTTGATGCAAAAGACGAATACATATATTATTCTGATGTCTTGGAAGACGTTATTTATAGAGTATATCGAAACGGCTCGGCTAGAGAAATTGTTTTAATATCACACAACGAAGGCGTTGAAGGTCTTGCTGTTGATTGGGTATCAAAAAATCTGTATTACATTGATAGCAGAAAAGGAACACTTAATGTATTGTCAACAAGAAATATCACATATCGTAGAACATTATTAAATAATTTGAAAAGACCTCGAGCGATAGTTGTACATCCAAATAGAGGATTTATATTTTTCTCTGAATGGGATCGTCCAGCAAATATTTCGAGGGCACACAGTGATGGAACAAATCTGTTGGTTTTCAAAAATGTTACGTTGGGATGGCCAAATGGTTTGGCAATAGACTTCACCACAGATCGGTTGTATTGGTGTGACGCCCTGTTAGATCATGTTCAACATTCTAATTTAGATGGAACTGATGTAAAAACAGTTAATTCACGACTTATCAAACATCCATTCAGCATTGTAATATTCAAAGATTTTATGTATGTTACTGATTGGCGATTAGATGCTATTATTAAATTACATAAACTAAATGGTACTAATGAAGAAATTTTAGTTCGAGAACCTCAAACAAATCGTTTATATGGTGTAAAGGTATGTTTAAGATTCATTTTATGACAAAATTTTACATTTAATTACTAGATATACAGTGAAGCAGAACAAAAGGTTAGTGGACATCAGCCCTGTTGGTATAATAATGGAGGTTGTCAAAAGTTGTGTTTTGCTATTCCTCGAAACAATTCAAATGGTTTATCTGTAAAATGTGGTTGTCCATATGGGGAAAAACTTAGAGAAGACCAGAAAACTTGCCAGCAAAATGAACATAATGAACCTCCAGTGCAAGCATGTCCAAATACTTGGGATTTCACGTGCAATAACAACAGATGTATACCGAAAACTTGGGTTTGTGACGGTGAAAACGATTGTTTAGACAATAGCGACGAGGAACAAAATTGTACTCGTAAGTTGGATTTAGAATTTATTGCAACACGTATTTATTGCGTTTTTTTTAAGGTGCCACTTGTAGTAATTTGGAGTTTTCTTGCAAATCTGGTCGCTGCATACCAAAAGTATTTAAATGTGACTCGGAAAATGATTGTGGTGACTTCAGTGATGAAATTGGTTGTGTCAATATTACATGCAGTAGTACACAGTTTCAGTGTGCTAATGGCAATTGCATACCAAGTGCATGGAAATGTGATTCTGAAAGTGACTGTGCAGATGGATCAGATGAAGGTGATTCGTGTGCAGAAAAAACTTGTGCGTATTATCAATATACATGTCCAAGAACTGGACATTGTATCCCAAAAACATGGGTTTGTGATGGGGACGACGACTGTTATGATAAAAATGATGAGAAGGACTGTCCACCAACGATTTGTCTACCTAATCAATTTAAATGTGCAGATTTGAGACAGTGTGTGCAAGAAAGCTATAAGTGTGATGGTATACCTGATTGCAATGATAACAGTGACGAACTAGGATGCCGTAAGTAGTCACTAGATAATAGATAGTTTAATTTGATTCATTATGCGGTAGAAAAATTGTAATTACCTATGTGAATTGCTCGTGAAAAATTTGCACAGCACTGCGTAAACCGTTTTCTCCTATCTATAAACTAATGGCCTTGTTTATATATATGGTAGAAATCACGAGAGCTGGCGCGTCAAGGTCATATTTGAATTGTATGAATCAAGTTTTACAAATCGCATGTCTATTATCATATATTGCATATGTTTAATATATTGCATACTTAATATTTATCGATAATTTAGGTGACATAACCTAAAAAATAGGTTAGCAAAATGCCGTTGACATGTGATATGTGAATCTTGCATTTATTAATAACATACGTTTTTGTTGTTCCATATAATTTACATACCAGACTTACGTTTCAGTTTTTATCTCTTTCATCAACATGCGAACCGAATGCAAGAAGGAAAGTCATAGCACAGTATATAGCCTACCAGTAGTTCTGTGGTTTCAGTTCTGTCGGAACCTTTAATCTTTTTGAGGCAAAGTTGTATCTCGCGCAGGAAACTGCGCAGTGGCGCATGGTGGACAATGGAGAAACTAATTAAGTACACAGGGTTGAGTTAAGTAAAATCACTAGGACCAGATTCGAAAAAATTACACTTTAAATTTGATATTTCATGAATTTTAATTTTTTAAGTATTTTTACTACTTTTTCGAAAACGAGTAGTTACATTTAACACTTTGCAACGTTTAAAGTGCAAAGTTTGTGTTTTTTCATGCATCTATACGTTATTTTAGTTACCGTTGGTGGTGCTGCTATCCATAAAACATGTCTACTGAGAAAGGGACAATTCAAAATATTAACAATTAATAGCTTTAAAAAAAGCTGATTTACACACAAAATAACTTGAACAAAGAAAGAATACGGAAATTAGCAAAATGGACGTATCAATCGCATGAATACTCATTACAGATGTCTCTTTGTCGCTAGTGTAACAGTTTGTCGCGAGGTGGCGTATCGCGAAATGTAAATCGCTATCAAATCTGCATTCTGAAGCTTATAATTTTCTCCACCATGCGCCATTGCGCAGTTATTTGCGCAAAGTAATTTTTGCCTCATGATTTTGAAGGAATGCAATTACTGAGAGTAATAGTAATAGTGGCCATAGTGTCGAAAATTGTTGTATTCAAATGGCCTTGACACGCCAGCTCTCGTGATTTCGACCATATTATAGTTACTCAACCGACAATAGTTCGGGAATTTTGGGATAGAGGGTGTCGCATTTACGAGGTGTTCATTCATAAATTTGGAAGCATAAGAGTATTGGATATAGTGTATTAGTAAATGAATATGCTTATGTAGAGGATAAAATATATATAAACGAGGCTAATACCCTATATCATTACTCCTCCGCTTCAAAATTTATTAATGAAGCTCAGCGCCCTTGGTCCCAAAATTCCCCGAACTATTGTCGGTTGAGTAACTATAATATATACAGAGTGTTCCCGGTAAAACGAAACACCCTCAATATCTAAGAATCTAAATTTTTTTCTTAAAATCGCTGAAACACGTAAACTTTATATCGATGGGGGACAACTTTTGGCGGAGAAATGATCGCCATATCTTCAACCCCCTAGCCGTAGGGGTGCCAATTCTAAAATTCTTAAATTGCACTTAAATGATACCTCATTTAAAAGCTTACATAATTTACATTTCAATGGTGTATCAATTTCTAAAATCCGATTCGATTTCGAGAAATTAGCTTTCAAGATAACGGCAATTCAGTTAGAAAAACAGTCAAGATTTATTTGAGAAGTTGTTGGAAATAGCCTCCCCCAACTTCCATACAATTCTACAAACGTTGCTCAAACCCACGACGTCTTTAGAAAATTTACGAGATAGAATGTTCTATCACCTGCCTGCCATGCAGCGATTTTAAGAAAAAAATTTATATTCTTAGATATTGAGGGTATTTCGTTTTACCGCGGAAACCTGTAGATAAAACATAGATAAGACACCTGTACATATAATTAATTTCCATGTACAGTATGTATGTTTATTGTTTTGCATTGTAGCGTCCATTGAACCCGATCGTTGTGACAATGAAAAACAATTCCAGTGTCAATCATCTGGTATTTGTATTCCAAGAGCTTGGTACTGTGATGGTACCCCAGATTGTGATGATCATTCTGATGAACCTACATCATGTGGCGAAATTAGCTGTCCCGGTGATCATTACAAGTGTAATAATTCCAAATGTGTGTTTAAGGTAATAACATTTCTTGAATTGCATGGCGTTTTTCTCACACTTTATATTTATAGGCTTCGATTTGCGATGGAAACGATGATTGTGGAGATGGTTCAGATGAAAGTTACGTACATGCTTGTGGAAAACCTTTATTCAGGTGTGCTGATGGTGAATGGCAATGTCCTGGTGTTACAGAACGATGCGTTAATATAACAAATGTTTGTGATAATAAACCTGATTGCCCAAATGGTGCAGATGAGGGTTCAGGTTGTGACTTAGCAGAATGTAATCATCAAGGTGGTCTATGCAGTAATGGATGTAAACAAACACCTGAGGTAAAATCACAGATTTGAAAATAATAGACAAAGAAGTATTTTAAATATCACACATCTTAGATAATAGATTCATTTTTATTAACAACAAATACAACTTTTAGTTCCATTATTTAATAAAAAATAAAATACATTATAAGAACTTGTACTTGTAGGGTCCTTTGTGTATGTGTCCAAAAGGTGAAGTTCTCTCAAAAGACGGCTTTACATGTGAAGATTTAAATGAGTGTGATCCTCCAGGCTTGTGCTCACAAAGATGTACCAACACTAAGAAGTCTTATTATTGTTCATGTACTGCTGGTTATACTTTAGAACCAAACAAACATAGTTGTAAAGCATTTAGTAAGTATAAAATAAATTAGTTTATTTTTATTTATTTACTTTACGTTATAGATCATAGTGCGGCATTTTTGATTATCTCCAATCGACATTCAATATTGGTTGCCGATCTAAAAGAACAAGGTCTAGAAAGAGTACCAATAATTGTAGAAAATGTGGTAGCAACAACGTCAAACATGCATACTGGTACAATATTTTGGTCTGATATGAAGTTGAAGAAAATTTCTAGATTAGATCGTGGAAGTGAACCTGTTGATATTATATCGACTGGGTTGGACTTGGTGGAAGGTTTAGCGTATGACTGGATTTCGGGAAATATATACTGGGTAGATTCAAAACTAAATGCAATTGAAGTCTCTCGAGAAGATGGTTCAAATAGAATTGTATTAGTTAAAGAAAACATAACACAACCACGAGGAATGTGCTTAGATCCAAGTCCAAAGTAATTGATATCTAATTTCATAACTATATAAATATGTACATATTTTAGTGCACGTTGGTTATTCTGGACTGATTGGGGAGAAAATCCACGTGTTGAACGAATGGGCATGGATGGTACAAATCGTTCAACTATAATAGATACTAAAATATATTGGCCAAATGGGCTCACACTAGATATAGCCACAGAAAGGGTATACTTCGCTGATTCAAAATTTGATTTCATAGATTTTTGTTATTACAATGGTTCTGGAAGGCAACAGGTTCTGGCAGGTAGCCATTATTTACTACATCCACATTCATTAACGCTCTTTGAAGATACGTTATATTGGACTGATCGTCAGCTCAATAGAGTTTTATCGGCCCATAAATTTAAAGGTTAGTTGATAATATTAAATTCTCTGGTATAGGAAGCAACTTCATTTTATATTTTCTTGTGGTGCAAATGAAATTTAAAATATTTGTTTTTCATTTCAGGAAATAATCAAACTGTTGTCTCACATTTGATTTCACAGCCATTGAGTATCCATGTGCATCACCCATCACTACAGCCTAAATCAGAGAACCCATGTTTAAATAATCCGTGTGAACATCTTTGTCTGTTATCTCCAAGTGTGGCACGAGGATTTACGTGTAAGTGTAAACCTGGATTTACAATAAGTCCAAATGGGAAATGCATAGAAGAAGAAAATCCGTACCTTATGGTTTTACGAGGGTCTCAAATAATAGATGTTTCGATAAAACCTGGAGATAAAGCAACTGGTTATTTAACTGCCATTGTTGGCGTTGATCATGGAACACAAGTTGATTATGACAGAAAAGGTGACACCATATATTGGGTTGAAGGAAAAGACGAAGATGAAGATAATGTATGTATGAAATTTTATTATTCATGTTTTTATTATTGTTATTTTTTAGTGTACTGTGTGGACTACGCCGTATGGAGGTGGAAATAAAACTCAATTTCTAGCTGCAGAAACTGGCTTTGTTGGTGCACCTTCTATTATTGCTTTTGATTGGTTAGGTAGAAACCTTTTCGTCGGCAATAGGATAGCTAGCAGTTTTGAAGTAATTAAAGTTGATGGAAAATTCAAACAACGCACAATTATTCTAGTTAATAATGGAAACGAAACATCTGTTGCTAAACCGCGGTCAATGTGTTTGGATCCAACTGATGGTAAATTGTACTGGACAGATGAGGGAGGTTCTGGTGTGCCAGAAAAAATTGGAAAAGTGAATATGGATGGCAGCGACCCTGTAGTTTTAACAATCAATGGAAATCCTGATGCTATAACAATTGACATTAACAAGAAAATACTTTACTACAGCAATCAATATCCGCCGCAAATTAAATCGATGAATGTTGATGGAACTAACGAAAAAACGATTTTCTCCAAAGAAAATAGTATCGGAAGGATTAAAGCGTTAGGTGTCTTAGATAATATTTTGTTTTATCTTGATCCTCAATATGAAAAATTAACACGTATAGATCTGCCAGATGGTAATAGTTCAAAATCAATTTTAGAAAATGAGCCAGAATTAAAGACATTTAAAATATTTAAGAAACGCCAAGTTGTAGATCACCCTTGCCAAATAAATAATGGTGGATGTGAACATATTTGTATTCCTAGTGAAAAAAAATCTAATTATTGTACCTGTGGTATTGGTTATAGAAAAGACAATGAACAGAGCTGTGTTCCACATAAAACATTTGCAATAGTTAATCAGTTAGATATAACTAGGGGATATAGTTTAATAGACAGTAGTGAGGCTATGCTTCCTATATCTGGTCCAGGTCATCACATATTACATGTTGACGTTCACTATAAGGAGAATTGGATTTACTGGGTTGAATTTAATAAAGGAACATGGAATGGAATTTTTAGAATTAGACCAAATGGTACTGAACTTCAGCAAATTATAAAAGATGGAATTGGTAGTAATGGTATACGTGGATTAGCTGTTGATTGGGTAGCTGGTAATTTATATTTTACTAATGTATTTCCACATGAAAATTATGTAGAAGTTTGTTGGCTTGATGGAAGTAATCGTAAAATATTAGTAAAAACCACAACAGATACTCCTAGAGAGTTGGCTGTAAATCCACTAAAACGAATGTTATACTGGATTGATTATGGACAACATCCAAAAATTGGCAAAGCATATTTAGATGGTTCAGGATGGACTCAAGTTATAACTTCAGGCATCAGTAATCCTCGAGATTTAACAGTTGATATGTTGACTCATGATATTTATTGGGTAGATACACGACTTGATATGATACAAAAAATGTCTTATACTGGAGGAAGTAGGCAGGTAATAAGACGAAATTTGCCAAATCCCATGGGCATTGCTGTCTTTAAGTCAGATATGTATTGGGTTGATCGAAATTTAGAAACAGTGTTCAAATCATCAAAGATTCTTACACCTAATATTACAGAACCTACAAAGGTTAGAACAAATTTAAAAAAATTGAGGGATATAGTAATATTTGATATATTAAATCAACCTTCTGATGACACTAATCCTTGCTTGAAATTCGGCAATGGTGGATGTGAACAATTGTGCTTTTCATTTCCATCCGAAGCAAATAAAGGGCCTTTTAAATGTGATTGCGCTAATGGAAAATTAGCTTCAGATAGACACAAATGTGAATATATTAATGAATATATTGTATTCACAACACGTACAGAGATTCGAGCTATTAATTTAGATCCAAAATTAACTAATCTACCATTTAATCCAATTGGAAATCTCACAAATGTTGTGGGAATTGATTTTGATTATGCTGATAATAAAATTCTTTTTACGCAAATTAGGCCTTGGGCTAGAATTGGATGGTTGCCAGCAACAAATCCATCAAGTCAAAATATTGAACCTCTCTTGGACAAAGGTGTAAATCCAGAGGGAATTGCATATGATTGGACCCAAAAAAAAATTTATTGGACGGACTCGTCAAATCATAGTATTTATGCAATGAATTTAGATCGTACTGACTTAGTTACAATATCAAGAGTGGAACGTCCCAGAGCTATAGTTATTGATCCTTGTAATGGCTTTTTATATTACACAGATTGGGGTAAATTTGGAACATCCGGAAAGATTTTTAGAACAACTATGGCTGGGTCACTTAAAAAAGTAATAATTGAAAAGAACTTGGCGCAACCCTCTGGACTAGCCATTGACTATGATGAAAAAATGTTGTATTGGACTGATGCTGTTAGAGAAAAAATAGAGAGATCTGATATGAATGGAGAAAATCGCGAAATTCTTATATCGGCAACTATTTATCCATTTTCTATAACTATCTATGGCAACTACATATATTGGACAGATTTACAATTGAGAGGTGTGTACCGAGCTGAAAAACATACTGGTGCAAACATGATTGACATGGTGAAAAGATTGGAGGATAGTCCTAGAGATATTCAAATATATTCTGTAAAACGACAATCATGTACTGTAAATCCATGTCACATTAATAATGGTGGATGTGCTCAAAGTTGTCATCCATCCATTAATGGAACAGCAGAATGCAAATGTGATGGAAATTCAAAATTAGTAAATGAAGGCAGGATGTGCGTTTCCAAAAATTTGAGCTGTGATTCCACTAAATTTTATTGTGCAAATGGTAAATGTATATCTAGAATGTGGGCTTGTGATGGAGAAGATGACTGTGGAGATAAAAGTGATGAAAATAATAACTATTGTTGTAAGTACAAAATATAAATTTGATTAAAATAAAAATAAAATTTTTTTTAAATAATTTAAATTACAGCTTTCCATTCATGTTCTCCAAATGAATTCCGTTGTGCAAACGGTCGTTGTATATTTAAGTCGTGGAAATGTGATCACGAAAATGACTGCAAAGATGAATCTGATGAACAAGATTGCAATTATCCGCCATGTGCTTCTGGTGAATTTACTTGTGCAAATCATAGATGTATACCAATGGAACAGGTACTTGATAAAATTATTTATGTTAATATTAATTTATATTATTATAATGTGTTCTAGGTATGTAATGGCGTAAATGATTGTAAAGATAACACAACATCAGATGAGACTCATGAAAGATGCCCAACAAATACTACTTGCCCAGCAAACAATCTAAAATGTGATAAAACAAATATTTGTGTTGAACCATACTGGCTTTGCGATGGAGATAATGACTGTGGCGATAATTCTGATGAAAATCCCCTTCACTGTGCACAAAGGACATGCCCTCCAAACAGTTTTAGATGTCGCAGTCATCGTTGTATTCCGGCAACTTGGTATGTTATTCTGTTAAAATTCAGTAACAAAATGTACAGGGTGGGCAAATTTCGATGTTTTCATAGGGAATTTCGACAATCATAAGAGATACAGAAAAATTACCCTACCATCCTCGATCGCTTTTTTGAAGAAGAATTCAATGGTGGAAACCAAAGTTGGCTATCTTCTTTTGTTTTCGAGTTATGGGCAAAAATTCGTTTTTTTCAATTTTCGTTTCATGGCTATATCTTGCTTATTTGGAAAAATTAAGGAAAATAATGTCCAGGTTCTTTAGACACTTCTTTAATAAGAATGCAGTGGCGTTGTTAGTTTTTTAAAAAAGTTCTTCAAATTCGAGTTGTGACATAAAGTTGTAATTTTTTATATGGTGCTCATAGTTGGTTGTGGCTTAACTAAAGAGAATTTTATGTATGGTGTATGGTTTTATGTATGTATGTTCAATTATTAATTTTCATACAAATTTTTCAAAAATTAATACATTTCAAGGTCACATGTTCATTTTTTCATTATAATTTATTATTTAAGCCACAGCCGACTATGAGTTCCATATAAAAAATTATAACTTTATGTCACAACTCGAATTTGGAGAACTTTTTCAAAAAACTAACAACGCCACTGCATTCTTATCAAAAAATAGCCATAAAACGAAAACTGAAAAAACGAATTTTGCGCATAACTCGAAAACAAAAGACGATAGCCAACATTGGTTTTCCCCATTAAATTTTTCTCCAAAAAAAGCGATCGAGGATGGTAGGGAAATTTTTCTGTGTCTCTTATGGTTATCGAAATTCCCTATGAAAACATCGAAATTTGCCCACCTGTACATATAAATAATTTAATTCTCTTGATTTTTGATATAATTTTTATAATGCTTTATGAAGCTATTGTATTCATTGAGAAAGTCAACAACATAGTCCTTAAATATATATTTTTTTTAATTCAAAGGTACTGTGATGGAGATGATGACTGTGGTGATGCAGCCGATGAACCTCCAGAATATTGCAAAAGTGAAGGAAGAACATGCTTTGGTGACCTTTTCACTTGTGACAATGGCAACTGTATTCCCAGAATGTATATTTGCGATGGTGATAATGATTGTTTAGACAATAGTGATGAAGATGTTAGACATCAATGCAGTAAGTTATAACTTCTAAAAACATTGTAATAATGTGTTACAAATATAAAATTTTATTAGATGAAAGAAGATGTGATGATGAAACAGAATTTACTTGTGAGGCCAACAAAGCATGGGGAAGAGCACAATGTATTTCGCGAAAATGGCTGTGCGATGGTGATCCAGATTGTGTAGATGGCGCTGACGAAAACGCTACATTACATAATTGTGCCAGTCCTCAACCATGTTCTGATGACCTGTTCACTTGCAGTAACGGAAGGTGCATCAATCAAGTACGATTATTAAAATTAGTAATTTTGATCGTCGTATAAAATATGTATATATTATAGGGATGGGTCTGTGATCATGACAATGATTGTGGAGATGGGTCTGATGAATATAAAAGTTGTAATTATAAAACATGTTCCACTCAAGAGTTTACATGTCAAAATTTCAAATGTATAAGGAAACAGTATCATTGTGATGGAGAAGACGATTGTGGTGACATGTCTGACGAAGTTGGATGCAGTAAGTTGATTTTTGGTATTAACATAATTTTGCTTTTATTACTCTTTTAGAAAAAGAAAACGTTACATGTGCAAATCCAGGTCAGTTTAGGTGTAATAATGGTCAATGTATAGATCATCAGTTAGTATGCAACAAAGTGGCTGACTGCACAGATGAATCTGACGAGTCACTTCATTGTAACGTTGATGAGTGCGCTAAAGTTGAAATTAATCAATGTGGTCATAAATGTGTAAATACACCTACAAGTTTTTATTGTGAATGTAATCAAGGATACAAGTAAGATGTTTTATCCAAGCATGTACATAATGAAAAGTTTATTGTTTTTAGATTACTTGAAGACGGTAAGGCATGTGCAGATATAAATGAATGTGTAGAATCTCAAGGTGTTTGTTCACAATATTGTTCAAACACCCCAGGAAGTTATTACTGTAAATGTAATGAAGAGTTTTACGAGCGTCAAAGTGACAAACACACTTGCAAGAGAAAAGATAACATTGAACCTTGGTTGATATTTACAAACAAATATTACGTGCGTAATATGTCAACTGATGCTAGAACATATGCCATAGTACATCAAGACTTGATGAATGTTGTCGCCATTGATTTTGATATGCGTGAACAAAAAATATACTTTTGTGATGTAAGTGCAAAAACAATATTCAGATCGAACGTCGATACTAACGATGAAAAGGAACCTATAATTAGACACGATTCGCATGGATTAGAAGGTATAGCAGTTGATTGGATTGGACGAAAATTATATTGGTTAGACAGACATTCGAAGAACTTAGATGTAGCTGAATTGGATGGGACAAAACGTAAAACTCTTAGAACTGGAATTGTCGACCCTAGGGGATTAGTGGTACATCCGGGAGTTGGATACATGTATTTTACTTCTTGGCATTTACAATCGTATATTGCTAAACTTGGGATGGACGGTTCTAATTTCACTCGAATTTTGACATGGAATGATGACATTGCTTGGCCTAATGCTTTAACTATCGATTATTTCACCGATCGTATATATTTTGCAGATGCTCATTTGGATTACATAGCATCTGTGGATTTAGAAGGCAAGCATCGTCATATTGTTTTGTCCGGATCTAAAGTACCTCATGTGTTTGCACTTACTGTTTTTGATGATTACATTTTCTGGTCTGACTGGAATTTAAAAGGAATATACAGAGCAAATAAATTTAATGGGGCTGACTTCAGACTACTCAGAAATACAACTCATAGACCCTATGACTTGCATATATACCATCCTTTGCGACAACTGAATTATTCAAACCCCTGTGGTACAAATAATGGTGGATGTTCCCATCTATGTCTTATTGCACCACCACATGAATCAAGTTATTTAAATATTGAAGGATATGGTGAAGAAGGTTCAACAACATACATATGTGCTTGTCCTAACCAATTTTATTTGGCACAGGATGGAAAAACTTGCGTAGCTAATTGTACAAGTGGTCAATGGACGTGTGGAGGAAATGATGAAAAGTGTATATCATGGTTTTGGAGGTGAGTAAAAAAATTATTTATTAAAACCTATACATAATCTTGATTATTATAGATGTGATGGTGAAAAAGATTGCAAAGATGGCTCAGATGAACCAGCATCATGTCCACCTAGAGTATGTAGAGTGGGCACATTTCAGTGCAAAAACGGACACTGTACTCAAACAACGACCATATGTGATGGTACAGATGACTGTGGTGATGGGTCTGATGAACAAAATTGTAAAACACCGTGCCCCGAATTAGATTTTAAATGTAAAACAACAGGACGTTGTATTTTGGATAGTTGGAAATGTGACGGTGACGCAGACTGTAAAGATGGATCTGATGAAGATCCTGCAATTTGTCATAAACGTGCTTGTGATCCAGAAACGGAATTTACATGTCGAAATGGACGTTGTATTCAAGCGTTATGGAAGTGTGACTTTGACAATGACTGTGGTGACGATTCAGATGAACCAGCTTATATATGCAGACAGAAAAATTGTACTACTGGTTGGCAACGTTGTCCCGGAAGAACTAATTATAGATGCATACCTAAATGGCTATTCTGTGATGGAAAAGATGATTGTAGAGACGGATCTGATGAATTGCCTGAAAATTGTCTTCCATGTAATCCAGATACTGATTTTAAATGTAACAATAATCGTTGTATACCTAAACAATGGAAGTGTGATTTTAATGATGATTGCGGCGATGGCTCTGATGAAACTGATAATATATGCAAAGGAGATTTCCGAGAATGTTCCGAGTCCGAATTCCGTTGTAAAAACAAAAAATGCATTTCGACTCGCTGGCGTTGTGATCATGAAGATGATTGTGGTGATAACACAGATGAAATGGGATGTGATGGTTTCGCTTGTAAAAATGGAACATTCCAATGTGCTTCAGGCCATTGTATTGCATCACATTTCCATTGTGATGGTGATAAAGATTGTAGAGACATGTCCGACGAAATGAATTGTCCACCAAAATATCCAGGTGGTAGATACTGTCCCGAATATAAATATCAATGTAATAATCATTTATGCATAAGCCAGTCTGATATATGTGATGGTACTGATGATTGTGGTGATAATTCTGATGAATCTTCATCCCTTTGTGCGCATTTTAATTGTAATACTCTTCGTAGATATCAGTGTGCAAATCACAAATGTGTACCACGTTATCAAGTTTGTGATGGAATAGACAATTGTGGAGATGGTTCAGATGAAAATGATATGGCTTTGTGTGCAACTAAGAATAAATCATGTAATGAATTTCAGTGTGCTAATAAGAAATGCGTAAATAAAGCCCAAGTTTGTGATTTGGCCGATGACTGTGGAGACAGTTCAGATGAATTAGGCTGTCATCATAATACTGTTTGCAGTGATCATGATAAAGGTGGATGTGAACATCGCTGTACAAACTTAACTGAAAGAAGCTATATTTGTGAATGCAACTCTGGCTATATAATATCTAAAGAAAATCGTAAAAAATGTCAAGACGTCAACGAATGTACTACTGGAATTCATACTTGTTCTCAAACATGCTACAATCTAAATGGAACATATAGTTGTTCATGCCATGCCGGCTTTAAGTTAGCAGATTCACTTTCAGGTGTTTGTAGAGCTTTGGATACTGACATCACATTAATATTTTCCAATGGTCCCGAAATAAGAGGATACTCTTTAAAAAAAAGAGATGAATTCGATGTAATTAGTGAAGAAAAAAGAATTGAAGCTCTAGATTATAATCCTAAGGATAAAATAATTTTCTGGGCTGATAGTTATGATAAAACAATAAAAAGATCATATATGATAAATGCAGTGGATGGCCAAGTAAAAATGGGATATGCACAAGATCTAAATATGAAAGGTAACTCAAAACCTACGGCGTTGGCTGTAGATTGGATTGGTGACAACATATATTGGACAGAATTGGACCGTGCTGGTCCAAAACCCAAAGGTCGAATTATGGTAGCAAAAACAGATGGACGGTACAGAAGAGCTGTTGTTTCTGGCGGCCTTACAAGCCCGACTTCTATTGTAGTTAATCCACAACATGGAACAATGTTTTGGGCAGATGTTGGGCCATTGCCACATATAGAAACTGCTTGGATGGATGGATTCAAGAGAAAAGTTCTTGTGACTGACAACATTCGACATCCAACTGGATTAGCAATTGATTATAACATGGATCAATTACTTTATTGGGCAGATACAAAATTGAATACCATTGAATCTGTGAAATTTGATGGCACCAACAGAAAAGTTATTCTAATTGGAGATAGTTTAAAACATCCCATTTCCTTAGATGTATTTGAATCCAATTTGTACTGGCTCACGAGAGACACTGGAGAATTGATCAAACAAGATAAATTTGGCAGAGGAGTACCAGTTATTATTCAAGGAGATTTAGTTAATCCATCTGGAATAAAAGGTAAATTAAAGTGTAAACCTTCCTTAATTATTTAATTTAAAAAAATATCATTTTAGTGTATCACAAATTAAAATACAATACTACAATTAACAATCCATGCAGTAGCAGTGATTGTTCACACCTTTGTTTACTTGTGCCTAGTGGACATCGTTGTTCTTGTCCTGATGCATCTATTGCATCGCATAAGAAGTCAGAAAGAATTTGTGATGCAGCATCTGAGCGACCAAGACCAGCTCCTAGAATTTGTAATTGTGAAAACGGTGGTATCTGTAAAGAATCTGAAACGTCCGATCTGATATGCCAGTGTCCTGAAGATGTCATGGGTAAATTTTGTGAAATTCGCCTTGCCCACAGCAAAGCAGCTGGGGAATCTAATACCACAGCTATTATTATACCAATTGTTGTGATACTATTAGTTCTTGCTGCAGCCACAGGAATATGGTTTGTTCTGAGGAAACGACCTTTGTATGTACAGAAACTATTTTAACGTTAATAATTCTAATGTATAATTTCTTACAGTGGAAAGGGAACAACATTAGGTAGTATAGCCAGTAGTCAAAGTGTATCATTTAGACAAGGCACTAATGTTGAATTTGGACCTAACACATTTAGTGGAAATGGGGCTGGTACTGTTGAGCCATTAGATGTGTCTTATAGTTTAGATCCAATCAATAATAAAAACAGAGATTTTCACAATCCAATGTATGATGCTGTGCAAAATAATCCAGATGCAATTGGTAATGGAAGTTCAGGTAAGTTATTTCATTGTTTATTTATTTAAACATATTAAATTGGTATTTTAGCATTGTACGAAATTCCTGTTGATGTTACAAAATCTAAAAGTGATACATTTATGGAACCACCAAGTGCTATATTAGCACCATCTAGTATCACACATAGATCATCACCTCAAGTGAATATAAGGCACAGAGAATTAGATCCTGCGTCTGACACAGGCAAAGATACTCAAAAATTAGTAGAAGAAGACTGCTGATATAAACAGACACAATTGTATTATACGAATTTATTGGTTAGTGCTAGCTTACATAAACGGTTAATTATCATAACAGCTATGATTTCTAAAAATTAACTTCCTGAACGTGAATATGTGTATACCGAAAATATATTTCTTCATTTAATAATTTTCGTTGACCTATTAAATACATATTCAAAATAAAAGAAATATTTTTCAGTATATATTTATTATCTGTTAAAAAGTGAATAAAATCTGTAAATATATATTATACAGTTGTTTAGTTTTATTATTATTACCTATTACTTTATTAAGTTATTTTAAAAATTAAAATTTTATAAGATTTCTTGATAAACAAAGAGAATTATTAACATTCCATTAACAAAAATATATCAAGAGCACTGCAGCTCTTTAAAACGCAGTTGCTAGAATAAAAAGAGAATATTTTTGTATCATGGTGTTGGTGAAAGTGTTTGTTCATGATAAAATCAGCATTTTTTTGACATAATTGATATTTAATTTTGACCAGTTTTATGAATTATAGCAAAAGTGCCATTGTTATCTAAATTTTACACCCTTTATGCTGATTTTAATATGAAATGTATGATTATTTTGATCCAAAACAAGTAATGAATTCTTCCATAATAGGTATAAGATATGTAAATATAGAGTAGATAGCATGTAACATATTTAAATTCAGATTATTATGTGATTTAGAAAAGTTACTTCCTCTGCAATTTATTATTTAGTATTTAAAATGATATTGTTTTTAATAAATAAAACATCATTCTTTAGAAAGATTCAGCTATATCTTTATGAACCGTCCACTTCTTATATTTAACTGATATTTTCATGACTGTATATTACAACATTCTGTTTAATGTATAATTATTTCAAAAGCAGTTAATTTATTTAAATTTTATTTCACTGTTATATTTTATTCATAGTTTTTATTATACTCTGCTTTTGAAATTAAAATAATGTTGATGGTGCTAAGTTGAATATTATTTATGAATATTATTTTAATTTGAATCTCATTAATGGTATTGTTAACCAGTCCAGATTCAAGAGACTGGTGTAGCAGATGTACTTATTCCCTTTATTATATTTACATTAACTTAGCCCTTCATCAATTCTTGACTTGTACATTTTATAATACACTTCTGGGAACAAAGATGTTTTTCAGTAAAAATAGTGGTTTGTTTATATAAATAAATGTTTTATCATTCAATCTCGTTTTTTTTTTTTTTAATTATATTATACCTATTTAGTAACTATACTGCAAAAACGTTATCAACTGATCTGCGCGAAAAGTAGGAGAAAGTTCATTGGCGTAGTTATGTTAGAATTATTTGCTTGCCAAATAATACCTTTATGTAGGTGTAATACTTATAAAAGTCTATAAGAAACTAATTACTATCTAAACATAAATTACAAACTACAAAACTTATATAAATATGAATTCGAAATTATGGAAAATATCCTACGCCAATCTATGGATTAAAATGTGCCAAGTGATTCCAATTAAAAACGAAAAATACAAAAATTCGTTTCTGCGCATTGATAACGCATCAGAGTTCTCATTTGAAATGAGCTATACATATATTTTTAGCATTTTTCAAAATGGAATTTTTTTCCTTTTCTACCATGATCATTTTATACCTACATAGGTGATGTTTAAATACACAAAGTTTCAATGAATAAATTTTCAAATCTACATACATTCCTCTCAAATATTAACGATTTTTTGTATATATATATGTATACCGGCGTTGCCAATAGTGCAGAAATTAAATTCCCACGTAGGCCTGTTTAAGTTAAGAACTCGGATACGTAATCAATGCACAGAATCGAATTTTCGTATTTTTCGTCTTTAGTACATAGTACATTTTAATCCACATTCCAATTACTATTTATTTGAGTTTTTGGGAAGTTTTATGGTTTGTAGTTTATGTTTAGATAGTAATTAGTTTCTTATAGACAATTGACTTTTATAGTGTAGTTATTATAAAGGTATTATTTGATCAGTAAACAATTCTAACCTATAGTCGCTTTTCGCGTTCAGACCACACTAATGAACCTGTTCAACATCAATGGACCGCATTAGTGTGACGTCAAAAACGAGCACGAAATTTAAACTGGAGTCATTCACATTTTGACCGTCTTAAAACTGACCCTTATGGTTCATATAAATAGGTGTCAAATTAAATAGGACAATATTAAATCTGCTGTTATGTATTTATTATAAACATATAAAGTACAAGATTGT
>JAFFZR010009975.1:0-10518 GCA_018397195.1 Lethrus apterus | reverse complement strand
CGCCATTGGCAATCCTAGCAGAGTTTTGGAGGAACTTTACTGAAATTGATCAATCTAAAAGCCAATTGGATGATGACTTTATTAATTTGGATCAATTGAAGAGCAATTTAGATACGCCGGAAGAGAGTGACGAAGAAGAAAATGAAGATGCTGGTCCAATAAACTTCAAAAGGGGATTGTGTTGCATTCGAACATTTAAAAAATATTGAATCGCATTTTAAAAATTGTTTTTTGCAAGAAAAACTTAAAAAATTAAAGCAGTCAAAAAAAATTGGTTACTAGAAAAGTTACTTAGTACTTTCAAAATTGTTTTTGCAAGAAAAACTTAAAAAATTAAAGCAGTCAAAAATACTAGATACTAGAAAAGTTACTTAGTACGTTTTTTGTTTAATTACGATTTTTTCCATTTTTTATTTAACTTTAACAGACATGTTGGAACCGTGAGTGTCCGCTTATGAGAGCTTTCACTGATTATTCCATTGATTATCAGAAGTTATTATTATTAAAAAAAAAATTTTAAAAGTAAAAAGTCTTATCTAACACAATTGTTTTTTGAATGCAACTTCTGAAACAACTAAATTTATCAACGAGCGGAATTCAAAATTAGAGTTAGTTTGATCGATAATGTTGGAATGTCACCATTGGGTAAAATTACAACCTTCTTACTCACAAAAGAGTCGTTTATTTATTTTTATTTCCTTAATTATTTTATTAGTGTCAAATTCTTGTAAAGTACTTAATTATTTTGTTAAAATTGTCATAAATGCTGATGATATAAACCAGGAATCGG
Organism: Lethrus apterus; assembly: GCA_018397195.1. Lineage (NCBI taxonomy): Eukaryota > Metazoa > Arthropoda > Insecta > Coleoptera > Geotrupidae > Lethrus > Lethrus apterus. Next base: position 9,728 of record JAFFZR010009975.1, on the reverse strand, counting down.
CAACCTGCGGCTCTTTGAATACTTAATTGCTGCTCTATTCCTAATACATATTTAAAAATTACTTTTCGAATTTTAATTACGGAGCGAACCAAACCTAACCGATATATCTTTATTCAAAAATTTTAAAAACCAACCTTTTGAATTTCATTTACGGAGCGAACCCAATCTATACATCAAACTGAACTTTTGAATTTTATTGGAATTCGTACGGCTCCGAAATTTTTTGTTAGAAAGTGTAACTTGAATCGCCAAAGGTTGCCGACCCCTGATATAAACCAAAAATCATTGTGGTTTTATTATCTTTTAAAACTAAATTTAATTTTCAAAACTTAAAAAACATGCGTCATTTTCTGGCCAATTAGCAAAGCGCTCAAATAACGTCGACGATAATCGAATCGAGTTTTTTTTGCGGAAACCGTTTTCTGGTTATTCACATCGAACTAATCCCTTCCAGGATAACGCCACATGTGGCGCGTGCTCGGGACTTTTATCGATTGCAACGGCCCGATTCTCGCGTAGACATACACACGTAGAACGAGACGACGAGAAAAACAAAGACACGAGACCATTCATTGTTCTATACGTCGCAGCGCGCAGCCGACTCTTGAGCTTGCTTCCCTTTTAAATAGTGCATTCGAAGTGGGTTTTTCAAATTTAGAAGCGACCAACGAAAGCGAGAGTTTATAATTCCAATTGTCGATACGTGCGATGAATAAAAAGTTCGTTATCCAAGCAAACACACGCAAGAGCACGAGGTACTGTCATGATCAATTTCGTTACATGCCACAAAAGTCGCATGTTGCATATAAATTTGTAAGCGATTACTTTAAATGGACATTCTCATGTAGACGATGTTGATTACTTATGGAGATTTTGCACTGAATTACAATAAAGTTGCATTGCTTTAAAATAGCTTTCTTGTTATAAAACGAATGAGCAGAAATGTGCTTCCTAATTCGATTCAACCCATTGACATTGTTGCGGGTTATGGATGGACTCAAGCTGACCTACCCATACAAGTCAAATACATATTTTAAATGTTCATTTTAGCGAACGAAAATTCTGCGAAAATTTATCTGACTTATTACTATGATAAACATGATGAACAATTTAGTTTTCAGTAGGAGCTTACAATGATTAAACAGATTCAGTTTAAATAAGTCTAACATAACAGATAATCCTACGAGAATTCGTCTATGGATATCTCCTAGACTACTATTTACACATCGATCTGTAGCATGCTGTATAGTCCCATAAACGTGAGATTCTATCTATTGAAATTTCTATCTATTGCAATTTCTATCTATTGCAATTTCTATCTATTGCAGCTTCTATCCATTGTAAATGTCACAACAAAAGCCAAATAAAACTGAAGACATCTTCGGCATAAAAACAGTACTAGTCAAGACAGAGCTGCAGACATCGCAAAGCCATCAGCACATATAAAAAATACATCCTTCTTACAGGGGGTTTCCAGGAGAATATGAAAACAACCAAAGTAATACCCATTCGTAAACAAGGTGACGCAGAAGCAACTTCCAATTAAAGACCAATGTCGAGCCTGCCAGTATTTACAAAAATAATTGAATCAACTTTGGCCGACCGAATTCTATTGTTTTGCACGAAGCATAGACTTCGTATCTACGAATCAGTTTGGCTTCCAAAAAGGTGCGAACGCCAAACTTGCAATAAAAGAATTAGTCACCATGGTCGCTGAAGAAGAGGGTAACAGCGCCATTTTCTGTGACCTCGGCAAGGCGTTCGACGGTACGTCAAATGATATTTTATTGGACAAGGCGGAGCTGTGTGGTATAAGGAGTCCAGTAAATAAACTGCTTGAATTATATCTGAAAGGTCGATGGCAGATTGTAGTATCACAGCAGAAGAGGAGCACTTCAAGAAGATTAGCGGAGGAATTGCTCAGGGGATTATATTGGGGTCGCTCTTCTTTATACCAGGGTGGCCAACTTTATTATATGTATAATCGCCTATTTTTCTTAAAAATGTGTAGCGATCACCTACTAAGTTATATGAGTTGTATGGGGTTGGGTTCGCTCCGTAATTGAAATTCAAAAGAGTACAATTTTTTAAATTTTTGGACAAAGATTCGAGTTCGAGAGTTGTACCGGTATTTTCATATTTGTCCAAAGGTAAAGGCATAAAAAAATAATGAAATTTGAATTATAAAATTTCCCGCTAAAATTCGCTTCGAGATCGACCTGTCGATCGCGGTCGACTTGTTGGCCACTCCTGCTTTATACTATACAGGATCCTGCATATGAGCNTCGCTTCGAGATCGACCTGTCGATCGCGGTCGACTTGTTGGCCACTCCTGCTTTATACTATACAGGATCCTGCATATGAGCTCCGTTCTTCCATTTCTCATTTCCTGTTACACTTAGAGATTTCGACCGAATGATCTCTTCTCAAAAGTTCTAGGGTCAAGTGGGGTAATTGTAAACTAGGGGTAATTATGAACAGTGCTTAATATTATTAGAATTTTAAAATTGAGTGAACCCGCACCTTTACCCCATTTGATACAACCCAGCCGGTAACGCACCGCACAATTTAGGTCCAATTCAACGGATTGAACGTGTGATGTTGCGAAAAGTTTTGCGTGTTGTTTTTAACTTCGTAATTCGTTTCAGTAACATCACTTATATTTTACATTAAAGGCACTGAACGATAAGTTTCGAACTGTCTATTGTTTATAATGATAAATTTGTGATGTAAAGAAACTTATTTCTTAATTTACTCGGTACAAACAATTGTTTACAATTACCCCAATGAAATGTACTTGTGGGGAAAATGTAAACGCTATCTTTGGGTAAATAAAAAAATCATGTCTTTCTTTCCAGAAAAGAAAAAATATGCCCAAAATGTAAGTAAAAAAAAAAAAACTGTAGAGTGATACACTCAAGACGATTTTATAAGTCCGGTTAATGAAGTAAGAAACAAAAATTGCACTTATCGTCAGGCTTCATAAAAATATAATTCACTTGCATTGTTGTTCTCATTGCATGTTTCAACTGGAAAAGCTCGTCTCCGAACAGCTTCCCGATCTAAACCAGCATTTCCAATTCTCTAACAAATTTTACTAGTAAATCAATTGGACATCGAATAAGGTGTTTCCATTTACCCCATATACAGAGTATTCAAAAATGATTAAGATGACCGTAGGCAACCAAATATACAGATTCGAAATTTAAGTTGGTAAAAAGCAAATTGCCTTATCTTTTATGACATTTGCTTATGTCATACGGTTTTTCGTCTTGTCAATGTTCGATTAAAATTAAGGTAAGACTGTCAATACATTCTGTTTCAGTTACATGATACGTTTACTTTTCAGTTTTAGTTTAAAAAAAATGGTATTTACTTCTGAGGAAGTAAACATTGAGTAATGTGAGTAATAAAATAACGTCTAGGGATTTATTTGTTAGCATATACCAATCTGTATATTTGGTTGCCTACGGTTCTCATCTTAATCATTTTTGAACACCCGGTCAGTTATGAGGCCTACAATAATCTAATCACAGTAAGTAATTTCTATAGAAAAACGTAAAGGTAAACTAGCGAGCATATTCACAACATCTTGTAGTTGCCCCTAATTGTAACTATAAATTTTTCTGTGTTTGTCAAGATAAAATGTGATGGATAGTTTAGATAAAATAAAGAAAAGGCAGAGATATGATCATTGAGGAAAACGAGCGAGAGCAAAAGATTATTATTATCAAAAACATCATCTCCAAGGATTAAACCACCGCTTTGTTTCGATATCATACGTTCATTTGCTTTTCCCCTTCTTTGTTCTTCCTTTATGTTAATCTTTTCAACCTGGTCTAGTGGTAAGAAAACTCCCAGTGTGAGAGACGAGGGTTCGAGTCGCGCCTGTGGAAGATTTTTTCCTGGTATGTCCGGTACCCTCCTAAGTCAGCTTTTGCTGTTGCCATAATCAACAGTACTACATGGCTTACGGCGAGGAGATGCTAGTAACAAAGCAATGGAACACTTTACACACACAAAACACACTTAAATGGTGCTCCTGGAAGGAACAAAAAGAACGTCTTCAATACATAAGAAATAACTAAAATCATCGAAAATAACTGCACAATTTAACAGTTCGAGAGGAAAACGTTGTTTTAACAGTTAAATAGAATTTGATGAAGTTTACATTTGACGAAGCCTGTTTGACAAGATTTTCAAATTCTTGAATGTAAATCGTACCAATTATTAACCAGTCACAACGGTTTAATTTAAATTTGGCGCCATGAGTTTCTGCCTAGCAGGTAAAAATAAATTATAGACTCTTGACGTCACGTTTTGATCAATCCGGTTTCTATCTGTATAATTTTTAGTATTTTATGGATGGATGTCCCCTAAACAAGTTACCGATGGATCGCAGGATAAGACATATGACGCCTTAAGGTCTAAAGTCTCTTATCATACGAACTCCAGCAAGAAGGGATGCCACTTTTTCCCAACAGACCGCTTCTTCCACTCTGTTAGTCATTGACTATTTATTACAGACAAAATGTGAAAATTGTATAGTCGAGTATCCATGCAAAAAGTGGAGAAAATGCATAAACGAAATTGGATGCCAGCTTGACACACAGAGAAAAATTAAAAACAAGGATGTAAACAAATTTTTGAAATAAAAAAAAATGAACATGTCCCTCATGTCTAAGATCAAATTTATTGGTTGGTGATCATCTTAAAGATCATAGACATTAAGTAATTACTGAAGTTTGAAACAAGATTCTGTGCCATAAAAGGTCATACTTTTGAAACCACAAGTTTACATATTATGGAGTCGTAAGGTTGATACTCTCAAAACTTTGTCAACAATTTTGTCTGCATGTTCAATACTTTAATAATAAAACACAATGGTTTTCATAATTAATTTTATTTATATTCAAAGCATTAGTATATAAAGAAAGTGCCAAAAATTACATTCCGTTAATATTTTCTCCAGACTACATATATCAAATATTGTCGATAAAACATAGAAAAATCATAATAAAATATATGATAAATTATGTTCATAATATTTATAATTTTCGTATACTTGTTTTCGTGAAGTACAAGATAATGATGTGTACACATATCTTTTATAAAAGTAATAAAACATTAAATGCAAATCTTGTTAGAAACATCGATAAATGTTCTGTTCTATACATATTTTTTGATGTATGAAGTAAATAAGATAAGAAGTTTTTTTTTACAGAAGCAACAACCAAATATTACAAAATTACAATTAGATCTTAATAATAATGCTCGATATACATTTTTTCTTCTATAACTATATATGTATATATATATAGACGTACATATACATAGGTTGAGGAGTGCACTAACGCACTGGGCATTTTCCGTATGTAAAATAGTATGAAAATTTTCGTGTATAAGAAATATACAGACAGCGAGGGACAAATGAATGCAATTAAAATATCACAAAAACTACTACTGACTATTTCCCTGTGCATTAGTGTTTATATTCCTTTTCTACAAAAGTCATATGAGTCTATTAAGAATCCTCAACCTTTATACAAACAACAGAAAAAACTGTATAAATCCGACATCAAAACTTTAGATGTCATTTAAATTTTCTTCACCGCAAGAATTATAAATAATTATAATTAAACAAAATAAGACCACATAATATGTACAACTTGAACATAAGAGAAGACAAACACGATATAAAAGAAATGTACAAATTCAAATACTCACTACTATCATTATAGTACATAGAAAATATCACAAACTCATTCAAATCCCTGCTTAGAAAGACATGCACACCCATTAATATCTTAATAAGTACTGCAAACACTGCAATAAAACAAAAAGTTAAAATTATGTAACAAACACGCATCATTTTAAGGGAATGCATAACTTACTTCAATTTCCATTTAGTTATTAAAAGTCATCAGCAATACTAACTATTCATGCTACCACTTATATGTGCTGAACTTCCAAGCGTTGAAGATATGTTTTGAAAACTAAACTGTGGAAAATATGGTTCCTCTTGTATTGCTCCAAGAGGTCCTGAATTATCTGGAGGCGTGAGTTCAACACTTTCACCTGTAAATTCTGAATCAAAGTATCTTGTATCCGTTTCACTAGTTACTTGAGGTTTAAAAGGCGGTGGAATCTGCAAAATATGAAGTAAATAACAACAAATCGTTTGAAAAAATCACTAACTTTCTTTTGTTCTAGATCCTTCCAATTAATACAACTGAAAAATGAATGCCGTTTTATTTCCTTTGCATCATCGGGACCACCACCTAAACGTTTAGCTGGATCTTTAATCAAGAGACCTGCCAGCAAGTCTCTAGCTTCAGCACTGAGCGTTTTAGGAAATTTAACTTCACCCATTATAATTAAAGTAAATAAAACATCATGATCTCTATTATAAAAAGGTAACCTTCCACACATCTAAAATTATAAATGTACAAAATTTATGAATTAATATCACTTTTAGTTACCATTTCGTACATAACAACACCAATTCCCCACCAATCGACAGCTCGCCCATAATCATTATCCTCAATGACTTCTGGAGCTAAATATTCAGGTGTGCCACAAAATGTTTTTGTAGTTCTACCATATGTAATGTCTTCTTTGCATAAACCAAAATCAGTAATTTTTATATGTCCATCTTTATCTAGCAGTAAATTTTCTAACTTAAGATCTCTGTAAATAATTCCTTGTGAGTGAAGATAAGCAAGAGCTGAAATGATTTCAGCCCCATAAAATCGAGTCCTATCTTCAGTAAACACCCTTTCCCTCGACAAGTGAAAAAACAATTCACCACCATTCACGTATTCCATAACAAAACACAAACGATCATTTGTTTGAAATGAATATTTCAATGACTAAAAATGTTAATTTTAATTGCACGTCATATGATTTTATTTACATACAGTTAAAAATGGATGATTTGTAGATCTCAATACCCTACTTTCCGTTTGAGTATGTGCTACCTCATCTTTTTGTATGATCACCTCCTTTTTTAATATTTTAATGGCATACAGTCTACCAGTGGCTTTTTCCCGACATAAAATAACCTTACCAAAGGTACCTTTTCCCAAAACTTTAAGAAATTCAAAACTTTCTAATGTAACTTTTCTTTTACCCGTGGACTTGGAAATTGAAGTGCCTTGGAGAGAAAATTTCTCACTTAAGTCTTTAACGACATATTCTTCTTGGGAACTTGAAACCATATCTACATCTTCGCACATATCTGCAAGGCTTTCTGATACCATTTTGATAGCTGCAACCCAAAGTTCTCTAAAAAAAATTCATAGTCTTAAATTGGTTAATTTTATATTGTGTGTAATTAAATATGGTTTTTAAAAGTTATTGCTAGATTTATAAATAAACTCATGGTGATTACATAGACTTAAGTAATAAAATCCTAGTGAACTTGATCCACATAGCATTCTATTTATATCTGCTTTGAGAAATAAACTAACAAATGTGTGTGTTTTCAAAGTAAATGTGGATATTTAATACAAATGTAATAATTTTGCAAGTAACTGTTAGTTTGCGAAATTATTAAAAATCCAAACTAGCTTATCATTGTTAAGCATTTAAATAGACGATTGAAGTAAATAAAGCAACAAACACATTTCTTTGCTATTAGTCAGTAAAAAAAAAAACTCTATTGTGATATATTATTGTTGTTCGCCTACCCTATCACAATTAACAAAGCAATTAAAAAATTTTCTGATGTGTAGACATAATATAACATAAATAGTAAAGAAAACTGATAAATGGTATTACTGATATAGTCGTACCGTTCTTTTTCATTTTCTACATGAAACATTCTTTCAATAACCGTAGTCAGTTGTAGGCATCGTATTATAAACGTGTATGGTTTGGGCCTGTCCACAGACATAATCTGGCAACCTTTAACTGTGAAACAATTGAGGGGGTCGCTTATCGAATGTTCGGGTTTATTTTTGAAGCCAATTAAGTCGCCATTTTCGAACAGTAAGAAATATCGTGGTCTCCAATTTTTAATGTGTTCTCCTCGTTTGAACAACCATCCCTCTTTCACGACTCTCTGACCTATAGGAGGTTCCATCGCTTCCAAAGCTAAGTCATTCATATCTGCAAATTATAAATGTTAAGATAAAAAAAAAAATGTATAATAAATTGAAGAATTTATTGAAATTTATTTATTAGAATATATCAAGTTGTACTTCTTATTGTGAGAATATACTGAGAAAATTTTAAAAAATATTGGAATAATTGGATTGTGTTATTTTCGGCGTGGCGGCTGTGGCTTGTTAATTTGGTATTATAGTTTATTCTTTCCTGCTGGGCAGAAACTCCCGGCGTCAAATTTAAATTATGCTGTGTGATTGGTTAATAATTGGTACGATTTACATTGAAGAATTTTTGAAAATCCTGCCAAACATGCTGTGTCAAATGTCAACTTCATCAATGGTATTCTATTTAACTGTCAAAAAATCGTTTTTCTCTTGAATTGTTAAATTGTGTTTGATTTTAGTTATTCATTGTGTGTTGAAGAAGTTTTCTTTGTTCTTCGTTTTGTTTTATTTTTTGAAAAGGTCTTTTGCGTCTCGCATTTTTGGTTTTTAAATATGAACCAAACTTTTGGAGGAAAAATTTCTCTTGCGGTGAAGACTATTATATTTAAGGTGCATGATTACTCAAGATCATCCACAACATAAAAAAAATTGAGAAATTGCAGTTTATACAGGTAAGATTTTCATTTTTTAATCATTAGAAACGTTCGATACGTGCCCGGCGCTCGCATCGATAAGAAGATACATACTGGGGGACTTTTGGCCGAGTATGGCCAGGCTAAGAGACACCTCACCCAGCTGATCGACACCATCGGCTGGCTTGAGGACTAATGGGGAGCAGGGACGCTTTGGAGGGATGATAAAATGGGCCAATCTTAGAGGCCTAAGTGGCTTTCGGACCAATAAACAAAAGACGGGTGATGCCCGCCCACCAAAAATTCCCAGACGTGAAAAAAATTTGGATGATCATCACAAATATTAATAAGAAAAAGTGCACGCAATTTTTTTTTTAGAATCGCTCACCATCACAAATAATGAAGAAATTCCTGCAATGAGCAGATCTAAATTATACCGGGTGTTAAAAAAATTTTGTCGGATATTTTACCCAATTATAGTACCGATGGAAACAAACAAAAAATCTTATTGAACATGGGTCCGCAACTCAACTATTTCTGAGATATAGTCGATTTTCTCTTTTGAAAGTAGTCGCCTTTGAGAAACAACTTTTTATGACTTAAAAGTCAGACATCCGTCGCTCATTTGCGTCATTTTTTTCTGTTCGCAAATTATGGCTGTTTATTTGGTCCAGTATTTCTCCCTAATCGTTTAACGGGAGAAGTATACTTTTTTAAGAAGACGTGACTTTTTAACAGATTAAATATGTGGTTTATGCACGACGCATGCGCATTTTTTCATCATAGAAACTTTTTAAATCAAAATTACAACGGGAGATGGATAAGACGGGGTAGTCTAACTGCATGGCCTCCTAGGTCCCCTGACCTGACACCTCTCGATTTCTATGATTGGGGACATCTAACAGAGACGTAGCGAGCTTAACTCGCGCCCGGGGCACAATACCTTTTTAGCCCCCCCCATTCGAAAACTATATAATATTATATGTAAACGGACCATTTGGCGCCCCTTTGTTAGTAGCGCCCGGGGCATGATGCCCCC
>JAFFZR010009974.1:0-22798 GCA_018397195.1 Lethrus apterus | reverse complement strand
TGGGTGGAACATGGCGCTTCGGCTTGGACAATATCGATTTGGGTGCTTTAGGTTTGGTAGTTTTGGCTACTGGTTTTTTAGCACCTTTGGCCGCTGGTTTCGGGGTGGCTTTGGGTTTCGCAGTGACCGGTTTTGGGGTCTTGGTAGTTGATTTAACGGTTGCAGGCTTCGCTGATGATTTCTTTTCGGCTGGTTTTGCCGATGTTGGTTTCGCAGAAGCTGCTGGTTTGGGGGCTGCTGCTGGTTTTGCAGCTGCTGTCGGCTTTGCTGCTGGTTTTGCACTGGCAGGCTTACCCGCTGGTGCTTTTGACCCGGATGGTTTACTTGTCGTTAAAGCACCGGCTGCTGGTGCAGAAGCTGGTTTCTTTTTCTCCGCCGCTGGTTTTGCGGCGGGTTTATCTGTGCATTTCGGCTTCGTAGGCGCCATCTTGAAACTTTGATGAAATTAAATGCACTAATAAATCATCCCATTTATCTGTTGGACGCTTGATCGCTTCTAGAGCCTTTAAATTTGATGTTACCGTTTGTAGTACTTGTCGTAATGATTTTGCGTCTTTATGATGAATTGTTGGTATTGAGAAAATTGCACGAATGTAGTGCTGTACAATTAACCGTTTGTTTTCATAACGTTTTTCTAATAGATCCCAAGCTGAAGCATAGTTATCTAAAGATGGAGTTAAATGGTTTATGGTTTGCAAAGCTTCATTTGTAAGACTACTTCTAAGATAATGAAACTTTTGAATTGCATTTAGAGTTTGATTTTCATGAATTATGGATTTATAACTATCACGAAAAGTAATCCATTCCGTGAATAATCCCGTAAAAATGGGTAATTTGATATATGGTAATTTAAACGAACCTTGATCATTTTGAGTGTTTGTTGAATTTTGAATGTTCGTATGTGTTTCACTATTGGTAATAATTGATTCTGCCTCGCTTAGAGCCTGGAAATATTTGTTTTTAAACTCTGGCAGATCCGTATCTGTCACTTGCGTATCATCTATAACTTGAATTTGAATGTGAATCTCTTCAAACTGTGCTAAAGTTGGTTGTATTGACTTAATGCGATGTTTAATTTCAACAATTTTGTTTTGATTTTGAGGATTGTTTATAAATGTTACAAATCTTGTTAAGTTTGATTTAATGGTAGCACGTTTTGCTTTCAGAGGTTTAAGAGGTTCTTCGGTCATATTTGATTTGTTATTGACACCGTTATTGAATAAAGCTTGCTTAATTACTACGAATAATGATACACCTTGACAATAATTAAAGAATGAATGATTGATAAGGAGTTTGGAAAGTAGGAAATGCCACTAACCTTGATTCCTTGAAATGGTTAAGAGTAGGGCTCTTCTGTGTCTGTCTTTGGTGACTTGTAGCGACGTGTTGAGTTGTCTTTGGCGACTTGAATGGAGATGTTTTGATTTGTCTTTGGCGACTTGAATGGCGATGTGTTGCTTTGTCTTTGGCGACGTGCTGATTTGTCTTTGGCGACGTGTTGATTTGTCTTTGGCGACGTGTTGATTTAATACTGTTACCACTCGCGAATTAATAATTCTAAGGGCGTTCAATTCTGTTCGAAGGACCAAAATATGTTTGTGTAATATGTGTATATGTTTGTGTATTGGCGTAAGGAGCCGTCGATGTGTGTAAGTATATCAAAAAAGACAACGGAGATACTATTTTAAAGTTTATTACATTTTGAACGTAACGACACGAAAACTCGTAGTCGACTGTCTCTTAAAATCTAAAATCTTGCCTAAGTATAAACGACCCTTAAAGTGGGGTAAAATAAAAAAAAAGTGGGGATGCGCCCATTCGCACATAGTGTGGGAATTATGTACTTGTGCATAAACACTGACCTTTTAAATGTATTGATCATTTGTTTTTTTCCACTTTATTCATTTGGATTTTGATCCCATTTAATTGATACAACTGGGCATTTTTGAGTTGCTGATTTAATCGATATTCCAACTGAGCATTTTTGAGTTGCTGTTTTTAATTAAAATTTTCAATTCCCTTGTCCCATCTTTCTTCCTCTTCACTATAATTTTATTTAAGTTCGCATATACATCTAACGAAAGCTACTGTGCTTTCGTTCTTTTTGTTGTTGTCTACGGCTTATTTACATGTGTTAATTTTTTATAAAAAAAACCATTTAAAGTAACAAAATATACACATTTAAAAATCTATATCAGTGACAGAAGGAGTTAGCCTATATGTTCAATGGTTTCAAATTTTCAATTTATTTATATGAATCTATGTTTAAAAGACGACAGTCTCCAAAATAACTTTCATCAAATCCACTTACTTGAAGATAATGATTAGTATGTGCCTTTTTATTATATAAATTCATTAATTGATTGTTAACATTCCTAAATAATGTAGACATTGATGTCGTATTGAACAGTGACAACACCCTATTGGTGGTACATCACAGAGACCAATTTTCATGGATCTAGCAGACCACGAAGTAAAACATGACTTTGATTGTAGTCGAGTTATGTAACTTCTCATGTCAGATATGTTGTAATCTCCTCTACTCATTATCGTGGTTCCAAAAATAATTGATCTTGGACCAGTTGCATTGATGTTTAAAACCTGGTTGCGAGAGGCAATAAAAATGTCATCTCTTATTTGTCCATTTGATTTATTTCCAACCATGGAAGAAATTGTTAAAGGGCTTAAACCACAAGCTAAAAATTGTAAATTTGGAAATGGTACCATATTTGTATTTAATTCATTTACATCTATGTTTAAGGACCTTGAGCCACTAGTTAAATTCAATAGCATGTTGACATCTAGCAATAAAATTCTAGTATCAACAGAATTTTTGTTATTTGATTGACGATTGACAATATCCAGTAAAGATCTATTTTCTACAGGTATCACACAACTTGCATGGTTAATTAATTCGTTGGTATATAAAGCAATATTGTACGGGCTTGTTATTACATTTTCAGTTCCAGTAGGACAGACACAAGTAACAAATCTATCAGTATTTGGATAATGATCCTCCAATAGCTTCAGTACATAACTTCCTAAATCAGATCCAGTACCACCTCCAACAGAAAACATTAACAAAAACCCATGTAAACTATCACATTTTTAGCAGCCTTTTTTATACTATATAAGAAGATACATGAAAGAAACTTTGAAAGGACGTCGATAAATCAAATTTTGTGTTTCGATCATTTTTGTTACTTTTAGCATCGTAATTTGTAGTGATACCGCATTCCTTTAATGCAAGAGGTTAAAATTCGCTACCTATTTGGTTTCCATATTGTCAAACTCATAGCAATAAGCACCTTTTCACCTTTTTAAATTTGTTTTCATATATATTTTTTGTATAATTAGCATCTCTGACGTTAGCATCAGAAATTGCAAGTGCAAGTCCCCAATCAAGAGAAATCACTATTCTTTTCTATCAAATAATGCATATTTTAATTATTTTCCTCTATTACATGATAAAATAATGTAAAAAATCATTCGTTGTAGACACACTTGCAGAAAAATAATGACTATCTGCAGAATAATAAAAACATAATAACCTAACAAAGAGATATTAGCAAAGGCATTAGAAGATATATAGCGCTGCGACTTAGATGTATTAAACGCCAACATTGCATTTTGCAGGTAGCTACTAAGCTTATTTTATTAATAAAAAAGCAACCAGCTTAATAAATTTCATTCCACAATTTTCTGTGAATAGGAAAAGAAATAATCACACAATTTTTCGATTCATTATTAACTTTCAAACAAATCTTACATGTTAAAAGATATTTACACTAGAATTACAGACAGTGTCAGCAAAAATATGGAGATCGGTCGAAAATAACTGATACCTTCTATGTTTCAGTTTTGAGCCATCATATCTCTTGTAATCCCCTCTTTGCGTATATCTAACTTTAAAATCGTCACTTATTAAATTGAAATTTAATCTGACTTTTAACACAAATATTAACGTTTTATCTACCTTGGGTTGTTTAGTTAAAAACATTATTTTTTACTACTTTGCCATGTAACTATACTTAGCTACCTTATACCTTTATTTTGGTCATTTATTGTTATATTCTAGTTTATTTAAAATTATGATGATTATTACTCTTCAGTTAATTACTTGTTCAATCCATGTCCATTATTTAAAATAAACATATTGTATGTGACTATGAATGCTCATTTACCTTAGATTTTCCAAATTGATGATGCACGGAAAAATTATATGATTACCGGATCAAATCAATAATTATGTGCGTTCATGATTTATATTAGCTTTTGAAAAATACATATGAATTGATGTACGTTCGTACATTATAAGATCAAAAAGCTAATGTAAATATTAGTTTTAAGTCTATAAAAAATACAAATTATAATCCATACATTTTTACTGCATCAATGAATTATAAAATGAAAAATCACTAGAGCTCACCAGACAGTAGTCGTGTCGCAAACTGTTATTTTTTTCACGTCAATCTATCCTTCACGTAAAAAAGCGGTTGACATGTCCTTGGACGTTTCAGGTAATATGATGAACTACTCACGGGAGGGCTCGTCCGTCACGTCACCGCTAAACTGACATACATGCATCTCGGTTCTTCGATAAAGTCTGCGCGCACGAAAAACAACAAAAACGAACTGAACGTGGTCGTTCAACTGAAATTTCTCGTCTCGAAGTAATTTCGATGATTGGAGATTAAAAACGAGCTCATTATTAAAGGCTACGAGGTATCGTCGATGAAATTACAGTTTTACATGGCAGATTTAAATTGTCTATGTAAGCACGACATAATTTTGAGTTTGAACTTTCGACGAGTTTTTATATAATATCAATAGAAAAAACAAAAAAAAAATCAAAATATGTAAATTTATATTCTCATCACTAATCAGACCTGAATGCTGTTACTCACAAGAGAAGATTGATGTGACCACTTCAATTGGATTATACACAAACTTTGGGAGAAATGATCGCTGATAATAATCGTACTCTAATGAAATTGCGTATTAGAGCATTTCACAATAAAATGCATGCATCAAAGGAATTTAAGAAGATTAAGATTTAAGCTAAAATTCTATATAGCACAAAATAACGGTCTATACATAAGCCCACTATACTGGGCTTAACGCTAAACGCAATTTTATTGCACCGATTACGATATTTTTACCATGTTTTATGTCACATATTTGTTAAGTTTAATATATAATTTGAAAACATTTGAGAAACGGCCGGGTTAGTTATATTCTAGTGCAACATTTCTCAAACGGCACAGGTGTGCGGCAAAAACGTTATAAATTTTTTATTTTTTTGAAGCACAAATATCACATTAGGTAATTTTCTGTTATTTTTTGTTATTGTACGAACAAGAGGTGTCAAATATATAGGTAAGGTAAGTAAAGGCCGGTTTACATGAAGCCAGTAGAGAAGCAAATATTTAATATATAAAATTAAAAGCAACGAGGCCTGGTATATAATGGAAGCAGTAAATAATGTTGGAACTTTGCCTGGAAAAGGGGATCCTGGAAAAATTACTTTAAAACCAAATGTATTATTGTAATCAGATGGAGTGACAATGAGTGAGAAAAACAATTGACATGGTTTGGACATGTGAACAGGATGATGAGAATAGATGGCCATGGAACCGGAGTGGGTACCACCAAAACATGAGGAGGACCTCGTAGGTGTTGACGTGATGATGTAGCGAAGGCAGTCAATGAATATGAAATATCTATGGGATGATATGTGTCACAAACTTTGAGTGGAAAACAGCAAAAGTAAGGATTCGTCATATGATTCTTTTTTTGAAAGGATTCTATTTGCTAGTAAATCCAATTCTTAATGCTAAAAGTTAAATCTCTTTCATTTAAAACCCATACTGGTAAATAGATAATATAATATTAAGAAAAAATGTACTTATGACGACAAAATTTGCATACATAAATGTTTGTTACAAAGAAATATATGCATATATTAATATGAACACCAGAATATTTCGAGGTGTTTTATGGACACATTATTAATATTAATGTCACGTCGTTATTAGTGTGTCAGTGAGGGCATTTATCAGTCAGTCGCTCACGTTTTAACTTTCAATACAAACATCGATAAATCAAACTACCTAGTTTGTTTTTATACGCAGCCACCTATTGTTCAATTATCATACACGACGTCCGTGCATGAATGGCGTTTATCATCGTGTAAGTGTCCATAAAGCACCCGTGGCGTGTCGGCGTTTGTCAGATTATGTGAGTTTATGACGTACGCCGCGGTTTTAATGGCGTCCGATACGTTTGGTATCAATCTCCAGTCAGCTAAACGACAAGTCGTCCCAACAAGATGGTGACGATTTATGATGAAGGATACACATAGTCGATGACCTACCTGACCGATGCAGTCCCGAAGAAGGAGAGGTTACAGAGGCCGCGATGCTGCTGCCACCTACAACGTGTTTGTCAACTTATCCCACTATTGATGATGATGATGGGGTGTGTAAAGTCCGTTACGTTAACTTTTATCAGTTGAAATATGTCCGCACCCACGCCACGTTCCGAAAACCCATTTATACTGTTGTCATGTAAAGCAGACATAAATAAGGTGAAACCAAAATTAATAATGCGATTTTTATACAAGATTATACAAGAAAATTGAATTTTATTATATCATATTGTATTTTATTGCTATTTTTCTGTTGAATTACAAAATTTTCATAAGTTTTTTTAATAGCTTTTTCTTATAAAAAATAACTTTATTTGGCATATTTATCTCTTACATTAATTCCTATCTACATCCATTACCATTACTTTTTCTTATATTATTCTTTTATGGAGAAAAATTACACACCCCTATTTTATTTTACATCTGGGAATGCATTCCATTGTTTTCTTCAAAACAATAATATAAATCTCGTGAACATGGAAATCCCGTTAAAGAGATATAGACAGTATATGGATCCACTAAAATATTTAATCAAATATTTTTTAAATATCCAATTAATTATTACGTGAACGGAAGTACATAGTTACTTTATTAAAAAATTTAAAAAAGCTTCAATTATGCCAACGTATAAAAAAAGCAAAATGTATACAGAACTGTTGTTATAATTTCTAAAAGCTTTTCAGGTAGTTTATTAGTACGTTTCATAGCCAGGCAATATAACTTCCATAATAATCACGTTCATATCTCATTTATAAAGGTTTTAATCCGGTTCTTTGTAAATACAACTTTTTATTAAATTATATTTAGTCACACAACGTCACGAACAAAAATTTAATAACTTCAATTTCAAACATAATTAATGAATGTGTTTTCTTATGATTTGATGATGATAGCTTTCGACAAGTACATCACAATTAGTAACAGATACATTGAAAATTATTATAAATAATATTCATTAATACCAACTATTTTGGAAATTTATATCTGTAAAGCATTGGAACTGAGATTTTATCTAAATTATCAACTCGGCGTATTATCTACACTATCACATCACACATGCAAAATTGCTAATTTTTCAGTGATATCTTACTAATATGACATATTGTGTAAGTAGGTATTACATTAAGTTCCTATATTTGATAATTTTGTTGCATGGCCTTTCTTTTTTATGGTACGATCCACATTTTATTAAGTTATTCGATACGATATTAAACGTTCAGTTAAGTCATTTTTTTATTAACATATAAAAATGGGCAACTGACATTTCACAGTATTTGTCTCATACATACATTAAAATTAACTCGATTACATTATTTACATTCATTCTGAAATATGTCTCACTATTTCAACAGCTGATAGCTGACCTTACGTCGGTCCTATATTCATTTTAAATTTTCGAAAAATGTCATTTTTCTTTATGGGCATTCGTTTCTAAGTACAGTCCTGTGTTATTTTCATATTTTACTCAAAACTAAAATATTTATTTCAACATTGGACGTTTTTGCATATTTGGGTTTGGGCTATGGTCAGCTATAATTTGTTAAAATATTGGGACACATTTCAGGATGACCTGTATATAAAGCTATTTCATACTGACATCGGCGACGATCATAGCCAACAGACAGGCAGCAAAATATAAAAAATAAAATTTTATTTATATAGCAGCGAATTGGTTGGCCGTGCGCATGCGCAAATTGAGTTTTAAGCTCTTCATTCGATCACTAATCAAACTATGAAAAAAACCCAGACAGTGTCAAAAGTGCCGGGTCAAAGTCTAACTTTACTGGACTAGCAATGACTCATTAACTACCAAGGCTGCCCATCATAGGTAATTACTTTGAAGCATTAATTACTTACGAGTTTTAATTGCATAAATTGCATAGACCGGCCGCGGCCGGCCGGCTGGTTGTTACAGTTAAATTCATAGGTATTTGAAAATATTTAAATTCACAAAAAATAGGAACTCTAAGTGATGATAGCCCTTCACTGTTAATAATGTATCAACATACAGAGATAAATTCCAACAAAAACATATGCATTCTACGTATTACAACATCAAATATATCCAACGTTTGTTATCTAAACTTTGTACTTAAAACATCAACTAAAAGGATACGTTTCTAGCGTATAGTTAATTAATCTGAAGACAATATGGCGGTCATTGTTACCGGACACGTTCTATACGACTGTGCACGGTTGACAGGTGTCTCTGTCTCACTTTGACGCGTAAACTGCAAACGGGTTGACAGGTGTAATCCATCTCTTTTTGTCTCCGCTTTAGCCGTCTTCTTCTATCACACGCCGGTGATGCGTGGGCATTGAAATATGAACGCCAAGAATAGGGAAACATCAACATTTGTCTTGTCTTTTTGAGAAATCAGCGGTATCCGTGACATATTAATGACATTACGATAAAGAATATGAAAGTTGTCGTGGATAAACAAATCTATAAATAATAAATTCCACGGAAACTTGTATGTTCCCTCTCTCTTCATTTCGAACGATCGAGAGCGCCGCTCGTAATTTAGCTTTCTTGATGTCCCCTGTCTCCGACTAACGCATTGTTTCGTTATTTATCGAGTCGCCTGTGAAGTATCGGAATCCCGTACGAGTAAATAAACTCGTAACGATACATAAATTTAAATATTAATAAAAACGAATGTCAACGATAAACTTGCCGAACAAAAACCTAAAGACATTTGCGAATAAGCGTTAATCGATCCCGGGGAAAAATGTATCAAAAAAGAAACAAATTCATACATATTTAATTAATAATTATTTAGAAAAATTCTAAATACGTATTTCGGCAACTAACTTGCCATCCTCAGCAGAAAACTTAAGACAAAACAAAACAATTTCTGAATCGAACGAATTAAGTACTTTTTCGTATCTACATGTTGTAAGTGGAAAACTTAACAGTCAGTGGATAAGATAATTAAATGATGCCATCTTTTGCTGAAAACTATGATTTGAATCCGCTGAATTGAATTTATTGACATTGGTTTCTTTACGGAAAATATCTATTTCTATGTTGTTATTTTTTCTGATTACCAAAGTATCTAGGAATGGTAGACGTTCATTATTTTCCTTTTCAAATGTAAATTTAATGGTTGGACATTTAGAGTTTAACTGATTTAAAAAAATCTTCCAAATCATATTTACTGGTATGAAAAATCGCGAAAATATCATCTATGTACCTAATCCAAACTCTGGGGAAATATTCAGAATTTATTTTGAATTCTGTTTCAAATTAGCTCATGAATAAATTGGCAATAAATGTGTTTGTCTCCATTTATTGCCCATTGCTGTCCTTTGTTGTTGCTCGTAGAACTTTCCTTCGACTTGAAATCATTTTGGGACATGCATAGGTTTGTCAACCGCAAGTATTCATCTATTTCTGCCGGCTCAATGTTATTTATATGAAGCAAATTATCTTGTGTCTGGAATTGTTACTGAAGGGAATAATGAACTTACGTCAAATGAAACCAAAATTTCACCTTCTTCTACCCTGCACTCTTTGAGTGCCTGAATAAATTCTAACGAATTTTTCAGGGCTTCTCAGGTAAATTTTTGAAACCTGAACATTTTTCGATCAACGCATTATATTTAAAACCGAATTTCTAATAGAATATTTCGTGTTAAACAATTATGTTTACTTACATGTTATTAATCAGGAGAAACGATTTCATTGCACTTACCTGAAACAAAAAGAATTTTTAATTTGAGAGATAAACAATTTAAAAATAGTTTGCATCAATTTTTATTGACATGTCTAACTGTGGCAGCATCTTTAAGCAAATCTGTCAATACTACAACACATTCTTTTATTAAAAAGTGCCAGAAAAGTTTATTTATTACTTTTTGTCACTGGATATAATTATAAAAACTTATTACAGAATTATGAGCACCAGTTCAAATGTTTCTCTATGTACCCTATTTTCTCTACATAACCTGATATTAAAATTGGCTTCATACTAAATATACCACCCTAATATAAAAGGTGTAAAGAATGTTGGTAACAAAAATTAAAATTTTGAAAATAATTGAAACAGGTGTCGAACTAAGATAGTCACCAATAACGTTTAGAAATCATTTCAATTTAAATAAGTAAATTAAAATGACGCCTAAAACCTATGGTATGTGTATATGAATTATTTTGGAATTTGGGATTAAATATTTACTTCTTATCAGATAGGTCAACTGTACGTACGGACGTGTATTTTAAATTAAATAGACTAATGCACTCATTCTCACTATTCACATTTCAAGACTTATTTCTGATATATAAATGTAAATATATAAAGAATTAATTGTAATTGTACATAATTAAAAGAAAACAACGATTATTAATCAACTTATCAATTGAAGTTTAGCTCATAATCAAATAATCAAATTAAAACAAGATATTTTTACATGTAATTTTGATTTAAAATAACAATAAAAATAAAATACACAATATTTTTATGTTGACTTTCAGTGAAATCGCATTTAAAACAAAAATGTTAAAATGTCAATAAAACGATTTTAAAACCATGTCTCTCGCGTGCTTTCTTTCCTTTATCGAAATAATGAAGCTTCAACGTACTCACATACAGATGCGATAATAGTAATTTCGCATCGCTGAGCTCAATTTTCGGTTACGCGACCTCAATCATCTTTCTTCTTTTTACGACGGAGTCTATGATTATTTCTCGCTTCAACCGGTTGTACTGTGTGCAAACCTGTCTGGATATCCATCCGTCAGACGGTTATGAAGTCTGCGGGACTGCGCCTGCTATCAGATCCGTCACTGTCTCGTCTGTCATCTTTGCCTTAAGTGACAGGAAGAGTGACAGCTTTGTTCGGAAATGGAACGGGAATTTTAATTTAGCGGCCGCGTTAATGTCATTAGAGTCTCTCAATTTTCACTTTTCGTAATTTGCAAGGCTTCATTAATAAACCAGTAATATTCAAATGTATTTAGAATATCATTTTTCTATAATTGTTAAAAGTATTATTTACTTTCATACAAATTTTTCATAATATGTTTATTCAACAATATGCTTACAAAGGATATTGCTTATACAAGTGTAATAAAATGAATCTAATAATTTACAATTTTTACGCTCATTTCTCACTTGACCGAGTTCATTATTCAAGCCTGTTTTATGTCCGGAATGAACAGAATAGTAATAATTATATATGTAAATATGTAATTATTTATTCCTTACATAAATTCCTTATATAAAGTTATTTCCATAAAAATGTAAACTAACTCGAAATACTATTTATTTATTCATAATGTACGGAGGAGACTAAAAGGGTAGTAAGAGTAGACCAAAATAAATATGTTTTCTTAGTAAACTTTTGACCAAAACACAGTAACCAGAAAGTTACAGCAAGTTAAAGTTAAATCGATTAATTAACATTCTTTACAAACTATGCTAGTAACTGACATTTTAAATTTAAATTGAAGATACCTGATTGTGATTTATACAATGTAAGATTTAAAAAAATTTAAAAACATAAAAGTAGCAGCTATTGAATTATTTTAAAATGTTTAAATAACTGGTGTTCACTTATTGAGAGCGGCTGACTATCAGTGGTATTCAAAAAGTGGGCGTTAATTTTTAAGAATTTTAAACTGATGCAACTTTCTTGTTATTGATCTTTGGTCAAACGTTTACTAAGAAAAAATATTTATTTTGATCTTGTATTACTACCCTTACAATCTGTTCCGTACGTTAAAAATCAGCCTGTATATACAGGTGCCCATTTTCTATCTCCTATGGGTAATCTTCTTAGTATTGAAGATACACGATCAATTAAATTAGCAAAGTTGCTCAGAAATTTGAGGAGTATTTGATAATAATTTCAGATTTGTCAATTATTGTAAACTTTTGGAGGTATTTAATAAAAATTGACAATTGACGAAATTTTCAGTTATACATATCTTCGTAACTATTGAAGAGAGAACAAATCCAAGAATGGCATCTGGTAGTAATTTTTACGTAGAAATTAATAATCTTAATCAAAAATTCATGACGCACTTATTTGAATTACTTCCGCTGTAATAAAACTTTTAAACTGTACTAAACCTTATATCTATAAAATCAGAAAAAAATAATTTATTTTATATTTTGATAACTAATCGCGCCATGAATTTTTAATTAAGATTATTAAAGTTTACTTAAAAATTATGCCATTTTTAGTTTTGTTCTATCTTAAATGGCTACGAAGATATGTAAACTGAAAATTTCCGCAATTTTCAATTATTTTTTAAATATCTTGAAAAGTTGACAATAACTGACAAATGTGAAACTACTCCTCAAACTTCTGAGCAACTTTGCTAATTTAACTGATTCTGTATCTTCAATAAGTACTGAGAATGTTACCCATAGAGGGAGATAGAAAATGGACACCCGGTATTTATTACAACGCAAATATATTAAAATATATATGTTTCGAAAATCTTTGAAAAATAATAAATATAATCTATTATTACTATTATTTATTTATTTATTACATTTAAAGACGTTCGAAAGCTCAAGAATAAAAAGTAAAAAAAAAACAGTTTAAAAATTATTATAATTAAAACATAACCGACAGAAATACTAATGGGTCACGTTTTCCTTTTGTAAACACGGTTATTATTATGTTATTTTATTATTATTAAGTTTGTATGCTAATTGTCCCACTAATGCCATTATTAATTATTATTATTATTAATTAATATTGATATATTTTTAATTGTATTTTTTTTTTTTTAATATACATTCCATGTAATGAAAATATAAATGGTGAGATTTGAACGCGACGAAGTTGATAATATAAGAATGTCCTTAATAATTCTCCATTTAGCAGCATACCCAAGCACAAAACTTGTCTACATTTAGGATATAAATTCAAAATTATTGCGTCCATTTAACACAAAACATTATGGTACGGCATTTCCAATGAAAATGTTACTTTGGGACATTTGAATTAAATCCTCGTTAACACGTCGAAGAGTAATTACGTAAAGTAGTTTCGGAGTAATGGTCATTTATACGTACCGGTTACGCATAAATATATATAAGTTGGTATTTTATAGCAGTAAACGAACTCTGCATTTCTGCAGACTGCGTTCAATAAATTAACTGGAAATAAGCAGGCTGACCTTCCTATCGTCTAGCAATGTACAATATCTACATCTTTCCATTATTCGAAAACACGCCATGTATATATGTTGTAAGTTGTAAGTGATAAAAAGAAAGCTCTTGAAATAAGTGTTTTATGTTTTATTGGAATATATACCGTGCGGTCCAAAAGTGATAACTTTTGAACGGCTGGAGCTATCATTATGAGGAAAAACAAATCGATTTTTAATTTTTACGTTCAAAATGTTGGTGTTGTCAAAAATTCAATTCCACTTCAACTTTCTTATTTTAAATGGACAACCTGTATATTTTGACGTTTTTGATAAGATGATGGAGAGACGAATTCAACGATACCCCATATGTTCAACATTAATTTGAAAAGTAGCAAGATAGGCAGAAATAACTTTTCTGTAATATGTTATTTTTTTAAGCAACATTGGCCAGAAGTTCGTAATAAAGATTTGCTTTTATTTGTTTATTATTTGTTTTGTAGTTGATTAGTTAGTAAATGTCTATTAATGGTTTTTCTTGTTGTTTAACACTAAAAATGTTTATTGCCTTACGGCTAACTAAGGAACACATAAAGAAAATGTCAGAAAAGTTATTGCTGCCTATCTTGTTACTTTTCAAATTAAAGTTGAACATATGGGCATCGTTGGATTCATCTCTCCATTGCCTTTCCAAAAAACGTCATAATATACAGGGTATTGCTTTAAAATAAGGAAGTTGCCATCGCTTCCGATTTCACCTGAAGTGGAATTGAACGACAACACCAACATTTTGTACGTAAAAATTAAAAATCAAAGTGTTCTAAAAATATTTTAACATTGTAAATTACGAATAGAAAAACATTGTTGGTTTAAACCTTCATAACCTAGTTTTGCATAGTTTAGGATTGAGTTTTGATATAAAAATGAAACGGAAAAGCAAAGGATGCCTAGCTAAATTATTGAAAACCGAACGCCAATATTTGTTGAAATAATAGTCTTCTGTCCCATCATCAGTTTGTTCAAATTTGTTATAATTTAGCTCATTTTCATTCTAGTCATGTCACAGCAATTAATTGGTAGAATCAGGAAAATTAATATTTCTACAACTTGGGATGAGAAAATTATTGGAAAAGAAAAACGAAGCCCCGGATGGACCTAACTATACTTGTAAACTTCCTTATTTCGCATTTTAGGAAGAAAAGCCATTGTACATAAAAAGTTTTCTCCATCTAGCAAGTCCTCGGCCACTATCAAAATTTCGAAATAACATACAGGATGGTTAGAAAACGAGACAACGTGAAATTTGGTTAAGAATAAAGTACCTTTTATTTGAAAGAAAAGTATAAGTATTACTGGGAAAAGATGTTTGAAATTTCGTTGCATCTCAAAGTGGATTTTTTTATCTTTATTAAGATAAATAAGTAATAGGTATAAATTTTGCCAACGTGGTTATCGCAGTTGTCTATTGGAAACAAATGCAACTGAGAATTTACTCAAATGCTTGATATCATGTCAACTAATTGTTAGTCAATGTTTGAATTATGTTGTCTCTAAAGCAAAGAATTTATTTAGTGAAATGCTACGGTATCGGTGAAGTATCATATCGCTATGCAATTGAACTTTTTTTAATAAAATATCCGGGAGTATATGTTTCTGTAAATTGTGAATAGAACAGGCAGTGTAACAGATTTGAAGAAGCAAAAGCACATTCATGAACAAAATGATGCCGCTACATTGATCGCTCTTGATTCTGTAAGAACTTTACCAAAGATCTCGTTACGACAAAAGCAAAGAGATCTTTCTATCAGTAAAAGCCACTTACAAAGAATTGTATCAGAAAATAAAATTCATTACAAATCTTACAAACCGGTGAGACTGCATAAACTTAAAAAGAGGCGACGAAGAACTTCCTTTAGAATTTTGTTTGTTGATAGGAGAACGGATTATGATGGGTAGATATTTTTACAGAAACATTGTTTTCTCGGATGAAGCAACATTCACAACAAATGGAGTCGTTCGTAGTCAAAATTGTAGGTATTGGTCGAAAGAAAATCCAAATTTTCAAATAATAACAAATACCCAGCGATACAAAAAACTTAATGTTTGGAGTGCGGTAATGTACAATAAAATTATTGGTCCTTGTCTTTTCAATGGAACTGTAAATCAGAATACATACATAGAAATGTTGGAAAACTTCTTCCTTCCTGCTCTAGATGAGGTAAACTTGCAGGAGAGACAGGCGCTTCATTTTCAACATGACGGTTGTCCTGCTCATCGAGCAATTCGAGTTAGGAAGTAGTTAAATAGACATTTTCCTAATAAATGGATTGGACAATTCGGTCCTATTAGATGGCCTCCTCGCTCTCCATTAGACTTTTTTTTATGGGGATATCTTAAGCAGAAAGTTTACGCGTATGATTTGCGGGATGATGAAAATATTTCAAGACAGAAAATTACAGAAGCTGTAGCGGACATAAATGGAGATACCATTCACTTAGTGTTCGAAAAGTTTAGAGCAGTCGTTGAAAAATGTGTAACACTAGGAGGGCAACATGTAGAATAAGTTTTCTTTGTTTTTGTGTATTGTAAAAATTGTGTAATAAATTGTAACCACCCTTCTTCAAATCTGTTACACTGCCTGTTCTATCAAACTTCCTTACTAATTCTAGAACACAATTTACAGAAACATATACTCCCAGATATTTCCTATTAAAAAGTTCAATTGCATAGCGATATGATACTTTACCGATACCGTAGCATTTCACTATATAAATTCTTTGCTCTAGAGACAACATAATTCAAACATTGACTAACAATTAGTTGACATGAAATCAATCATTTGAGTAAATTCTCAGTTGCATTTGTTTTCATTAAACAACTGCGATGACCATGTTGGCAAAATTTATACCCATTAGGTACTTATTTATCTTAATAAAGATAAAAAAATCAACTTTGAGATGCAACGTTCAGATTAGATATGTGAGCTTCTATTGAAATTTTAAACATCTTTTCCCAGTAATACTTATACTTTCCTTTCAAATAAAAGGTACCTTATTCTTAACCAAATTTCACGTTGTCTCGTTTTCTAACCACCCTGTATGTTATTTCAAAATTTTGATAGTGGCTGAGGACTTGCTAGCTGGAGCAAAACTTTTTATGAAGAAGAAGACTGTTCTTCCTAAAATGCGAAATAAGGAAGTTTACAAGTATAGTTAAGTCCATCCGGGGACACACTGTATAAATCCATCGAATCACCACAAACAAATACTGTTTTTCAACTAATTTTGTTTGTTGTTGTATTTGACAATAAAGAGCTTTCATGCATTTCCGTAAGTCACAAAGGGTTAGTTAACAATCTGTAACATGAATTAATATTACAATTATTAATGTGTGGGCATGCATTTTGAGATTCAAATACTGCCGCACAACATAAAAATTTTGTTACTACTGAATTTTAATTTATTAGAGGTTTAAAGTTAATATTAGTATTATATGTTGAGTAATTATGCATTGCTCACAGTCGTTCACGTTTCGTATTTTAGACATTATTTTATTTCATTAAATCATATTGATTCCCTATCCTGTTCTGTTGAAAGGCAAGATTCTGAAATGTACAGATGTTGTATTTGTACATTCTGGAAGTTTCTAAAAGTATCCTGGAAAGCTGTCATGTGGTGTCAAAAGTCGGAGTATATTCGTTTTTTGAAAGGTCCCGTCCTACAATGTACAATGAGAGACTGATGAATCGGCCGAGTTGAGTGATTTATGTCGGTCGCAGTAAATTGTACGTGTGTGAACTGGCTGCAATGCATGCGTTCCCGTGGTCCGTCGGTCACCATAACTCTTAACCGCCGTGTAACTGGATGTTCGCATACGCCATACATCACAGCTCGACCTGTACAAGGCGTTTGAAACAGTTTAGCACTCGGAACCCGGCCGAGCATTACTCGAAATTAAGCATCGAATGCAATTAACAGCGGCAACAGTAATATTTAATGCAAATAAGGATAGTGTTTTTACAATTACACACTTAATACTCAACGTTAATTTATTTGTTTAGACATTTATTTTAGGAAAAAAAAAATATATCGATTCAAATATTCATTCAAATATTAGGCCGTTTTGTCAAATGATAAAGTTCCGATTCTGACAAAGAAACAAAATTGATCCAAATTTATGGACAGACTCGTTTATAAACAGGACCCAAATGGGAGGTAGATTTATGGGCATAATTTTATGTGAACGTTCGTTTCGTTTATGACGTGAGGGGAGCGGGACGGGGGGCGGTCGGTCGGTTGGAAGTTTCAATCAAGAACGTGTACAGAGCGATATTGACTTGCAGCTGATATTTATGGGCAATTCGGTGTCGTTCTACGGGCCACCAATATTGGTTTGATAACCACACGCGCCATATATCAAATTAATGTCCCATTATTGCGCTGTCGGCAAAAAAAGACTCCCTCACTCACTCCGCCGAATGATACTGTACATTTTAGATGTACGAATGACTATAATAGCAGTTCGACTATGCAAAATTTATTGTCTATGAATTAAATCAGAAATCAGTCGATTTAATTTACAGATATAAATAATACTCTGCAGGATTATTCAAATTCGAGGTTCAGCATTAGGATGTAGAAAACTCCCATACGAGATACAAAGACGGTTAAATTACGAAAAATTGAAATTTAAAGCCGAGTAACATTTAAAAAAAAATGTCATCTTAATTTCCGAATAATGCCAAAAAAATTAATTTTTGTCTGTAATTTTTAAAAACATTTTTAGGGCACTTGTTCATCTAAACTAGATTCTAAAATAACATATCACTATCAAAATTTTTTAAATAATCAGCCCATAACAAATTTATGCATTAAATGATGCTGATTTAAGCAATACATCATCATATTACATAGTGTAAAACAATACAATTATTTATCAAAAATTCACTACGATAGGCGGCCACAGAAGAATAAATCAAAATCAAGATGTTTATTAAATACATTGAAAATGAAGTAAATTATACACAGTAAAATGTGAAAATATCTATGATAGTTGTATTATATTTACATATCTTTTAAGATACATTTTAAATATACTGTAATATTACTATTTTATTGGAAATTATGGTGATTTTAAACTGAATAGTTTAAATAGTGTACAGTACTTGTTGTAGTTTTACTGTAAATACATATATGCACAATTTGCTTAATAGGACTCTATACACTGTAAAAAATCAATGTAGTAATAGAAAAATAATAAAACTGAAATATATTTTTTTCTTTTTTATTTAGTCTGTATCTACACAATATCTACTCTATTAGATGATCAGTATGCAATATAAACTATGAATAATATGTTTCTTTTTGTTTCGTGTGTGTTAATTTTTGAGACACCCTCGAAATCTTGGTGCACTGCCAAAGAAGTTGATTCGAGTCTAGGCCCTTCGCAAAAGTACAACCCGGTCGACCCCCGGCGTCCTGATTTATGCGATTCCGGAATCATGGCTCTCTCCTCCTGGCGCATACAGCGCGGATATTTATTTTATACATCTGTTCCCCTTGACATAATGTCCCTCTATATATCGCGTGCATGCTTTTAGAGTGAAGGCTGTTAAGGAGAGTGCGACAGAGAATGAACGTTTACGTCGTACGACGAGCGAAAAGGAAAGAAACAGGTCCTGGATGGATGGATCGTAGTCTGAGGGTGGTGGGAGTAGCCATTGGGAAAAGATATACGAGTATGAGTTTGTTGTACTGACTACTGACTGCATGAGTGTGCTTTATCGGCCTCGGGCGTTGCACCCCGTCGAGATTTCAGTGCGTTTCAGTTGTGAAACTGAAAATTGTATCGCGGTGCAATTTACCTGAAAGTTCACCTACATATCACGTAACTTTCGCATATGTTTTGATAAAACAAATCATGCAATTAATGTAATCTGTAAATAAAATGTCCAAATAAACGCTAAAAACAGATCTGATTAAAAGAACTTAAATTTCGGAAAGAAATTTATTAATCTTAATTCAATACATAAGTTTACCAATTATTGTATAATACAAAAAAAATATTTTCATAATACAATAATTAATAACATTTAATTCAAAAATTGTACTCAATTTTTAACTCTCTTATGCATAATTTTGCGTTTTACTATTTTCCTATAACTAGTTCCTATAACGATTTTAAAATTATCAGATCGCGCCACAATTTCTTTGCAAAATTCTGGTGCAATAATTTTATTATTCATATTTAACAATATTGGTTTTGAAAATGTTAATTTGATATTTTTTTCCAGTTTATGTATCTGACAAAATAATTTATACAGCGTGGTGATAAAGTTTGGAACAAAATTCATAAAAGCGTTCTATAATGTTCTTAAGAAAATCGCTCAGACAGGTCAATTTTTGTTTTTGAAATTCCGTCTTCTGACGTTAATTTTTTGGAATGACGTCATTTGTTTTTGCACAATGACGTCATCATAATTTTTTTTAAATGACAACCCCCACTTTTTTCTTCTGTTTTTAATAGACCTTCTTACAACTTAAACGGTGATTTAAAAAAATTGGTACCTTACATAACAATTTTTTTGAATAAATGGCACATTTAAATTTTTTCTTTTAAACAAAAATTTTAATTTTTTGAAGAAAAAATGTTTTTTTTTTTAGAAAAGTTCTTATGTAAAGAATTAATTCGGTAATTACCACTTAAACATCAAGGAGGTCTATCAAAAGCAAAAGAAAAAAAATCGATAATGACGTCATTGCACCTTAAAGCTTCACTCTTCGTCTTAGATACATAAATTTCTGTTATTTGCTTTAATTTAGAATGTTTACGATTATTATTTTTACTAAATTGTAACCACTGACGATCTGAAGTAAAAGTGTCATTTATTCAAAAAAATTGTTATGTGAGGTACCAATTTTTTTACATCACCGTTCAAGTAGTAAGAAGGTCTATTAAAAATCGAAGAAAAAAGTGGGGGTTGTCATTTAAAAAAAATATGATGACGTCATTGTGCAAAAACAAATGATGTCATTCCAAAAAAATTAACGTCAGAAGACGGCATTTTAAAAACAAAAATTGACCTGTCCGAGCGATTTTCTTAAAAACATTATAAAACGCTTTTATGAATTTTGTTCCAAACTTTATTACCACAAGTTTCGTTATACCAAATTCAAAATTTTGTCAGTTTTTTGGCACAAATTGAACCAAATTTAATTAAATAATTTTGTTTCTGCAAATGACCTGTGAAACATAAATAATTCAATTAGCGCACATTAAATAATTATTAATTTAAATTATATTAATTTATTAAAATTATCATAAAATAAGTAATCTAAAAAAATTTCTTCAAACAAAAATGTTGACACAGATTTTAACAAAATTACCGATTCATTTTTTATATATTTAAATTAAATCAAATGTTCATGTCGAAACTCTACATAATTTCCTGCTATAGATATTCAGACCATAAATTTCTACCCTTGAACATTCTTTTAGCGTCTGAGATAAATAAATTACGCAATAAATACGTTTCGTCATGACGAAATGATATTAAAAGAACGGCAAACATAAATCTTATACTTAATTTTCACGCAAATGATTTACGGGTTTCCGTTAGATTCGACCCCCTAGTAATAGACGAGTAGGTTGGGTGCTACGACTAATAATGGGAATACTGTCCAATAAATTATGACCGGAGTTATTGGAATTGTTCTTTAACAACGTATGCGAATTTTCCAAGTGAATATTTTTCGAAACACAAATAAAGGAATAATGTAAACTTTAAATTTCAGAGAAATTATTATGTGATGCCAAATTATTTCAAGCTTTTATTTATGAAATCCTTGACGCTATACGCACTGCAAGTGTAACTGTAGTTTTCACAATTACAAAGCAAAGATAAATTCCATTTTCGGAAGAATGATCATTATCTTTCTGCAATGAACATTTCCAGTGAATAATATACGACAGTGGAGTTATTATGTCGGCTTGTACTCGTCACAAAGAGGACCGTGGAGTGGTGATTAGAGTAGATTAATAGGATGATATTAAGAATCTAGCCCGTCACAGCGAACCAACTGTCGCCGTCCTGGTGCCTCGCGCTATTCTTGGTGTTCCACGTGTCGACCATGAATCAATCGGACACTAGTAGATCCCGGATCAAAGCGTTCAGAATTGACGGTAAGCGGATGGTTACCATTTGCCTGACTGATGTTTCAGAGCGCTCCACGTTAACGTCTTTTGTGTATTTATTACGGCACTCGGTGGCATGAACGAGCAAAGTTCCTTTGAAAATATTTACTGCGGTAATTATGGTTATTTCGGACCGTAGCATAAGAGATCAATTCAAATAACAGTTTTATCTCTCGAATCCAAACTAACGTGTTAGAATTATGTTAAAGGTAATATTAACGTATATTTATAGTAGAAATTAAATAATTTAAAGTGACCCTTTTGTTGTAGTCCAGAAAACCATTACATCTAACAAACGTTGTCAATACAAAGTTTGCAACAAAAGTAGTGAAATTCATTCAAACGCACAAATAATTTTAACCGGCCGCGGCGCTGGCAATTGAAACCGGTTTGCCGGTTAATCGGTTTTTCGTTTCAATTCAAAATCGGTTCAAACCCTGTAAAATGGTAAACTGCGTTCCAAAATCAACAGTCAGATCGATTTTAACGATATAAAAACAGTGGTTAAAATAAATTTTTAATTAGGTCATTATGCAATTAATTAAGATACTTTATTTTGATGTTATTAGGATGAAGTTATACGTAACAGTGAAATTGTATGTACAATGTATTTTGTAATTTCTTGTATTGCAATGGTGACAAGACAAACAATAATTTGGATTTTTAAAAAGAAAGCTTTCGATAAAATAGTGAGGAAGGACACATGGGGAGTTTTAGAAAAAAAGAAAGATTAGTAAAGAATTAATGAACAGTATTAAGAGCTTATATAAAAACACTGAAAGTTATGTAAGAATGAGGAATGTAAAATCGCAAAAATTCAGAAGCGAAGCTAGTTTAAAACAAGGATGCATCTTAAGCCCACTTCTGTTTAATGTAATATTAGATGAAGCAATAAAGGAGTACAAAAAAAAGGCAAAACATTACAGAGTGGGTTATTGGAAAATGTCATTAATAAAAGCAACAGAGCTCTGTTACGCAGACGATATGATCGTGATAGGAGAAACAGAGGCAGATTTACAACGAAACATAAACATATTGGCGGAGGAATTCATAAAAATAAACATGAA
>JAFFZR010009973.1:1831-23566 GCA_018397195.1 Lethrus apterus | reverse complement strand
TCTTAAAACTGCAGACTAAAGCTATTAATTTTTAGAAACTAAGTCTCCAAGTTGTGATGAAGTTTTAGTTGCTGAAGCTAGTAGCTCAAGAGTATCTTTTTATGACGTGCCATCTACTTCTAGTATGGGAAGATTGAACTTCGCCTTTGGGGACAATAGAAATTGCCTCTTCTCTTTTTTTTGTATGCATTTTTATATATTTTTTTATGTTTTATATTGTTATATGCTATATTGTCTATTAATGGTCCCATTAAAGTTATTATTATTAATAAAGAGTATAATTTAAATTAACCGCTTCTAATAATAATAATAGATGAAAATCTCACTATGTGGCGCTTTACGTGTTAACCATACAGCAGTTGTAGTTGCCTATCTATCAAGTAGGTGATCAGTGGGCTTAATGAAAAACTTCGTGAAAGCACTTCATCGGATCGGTAGTGGGTTCTTGTATCTAAAACTGAAATTTCCGAGAGTGAGGCAAAAATTAAAGAGGGCATATTTGTGGGACCACAAATACAAGAAGTTATGAAAGATGGCGAATTTGACAACATGGTGACTGAAGTTGATCTAAGAGCATGGTGAGCTTTTAAAACAGTTGTGACCAATTTTCTTGAAAAATCAAAGCTGAAAATTATGAAGATCTTGTAACTGAATTACTTAGTACCTACAGAGAAATGGGATGCAACGTGTCATCAAAAATTCAATTTCTGGATGCTCATCTCGATTTCTTTCCGGAAAATTTGGGTGCCGTAAGCCACGAACATGGGGAACGGTTCCACCAAAACGTTTAAACCATAGAAAAGCGATACCAAGGCAAATGAAGCCCTAGTTTGCTAGGCTGTTTACTGCTGGACATTAATCCGGGATGTCCCAGGGACAAAATATCACCGTAAAACATCCGCAGTAACATTTTGAAGTAGTGCAACATTAAGAACATACCGATATTGATATATTTCAGTATAACACATAACACTTCGTAGCAAACAATGTATGGGTGATACAGAAAATCCAAAGTCATTTTCTGCTTTCTAGTGTAACTTTACATAACAAAAAAAGTTGATTTTTGTTTGCCAGTGTAATACTTAATAATAATATTAATAATATATTTTATTACTTGTTGAAACTTAATTTTAAATTAAGAATTAGTAAAATTCAAAAGTTTCAAATATTTTATTGTAACACACAACAAGTGTTCCACCATACTACGGCTTCATCAGGTGGATGATAACTAATAAAGTAAGATCATCTGCATAAAGAATCGATTTAATTCTACTAACACAATTTGGAAGAGAAACGACAAAAAGATTAAATAAAATATGACTTATGGACGAACCTTGTGGGACACCAAAGGAAGATTCTGTGGGACCTATAAGCCCAGCATATACAGATCGGTTATATAATAGATCAGAAGTTATCCTTATTAAACTTAAACGTAACCACATTCCTAAAGTTTTTCAATTGTCCAATGGGACATTATCATATGCTGAAGATATATTAAGAAACATTGCAAGAACGTGATTTTTCTCAGAGAACGATATGTTAACATCAGCTAGAAGTTAAACGAGAGCATCGGTAGTACCTTTACCCCTGTGAAAACCCCACTCATCACGGAAAACTGTATTTCTTTCAAAGAACCATTCTAAACGAATAGCTAATAATTTCTCTATTATTTTACCCGCACAAGAGGATAAAGCTATTGGTCTCTAGTTCTTAAAATCATCCAGATTGTATTGTAAGGAATAGGATCACCATTTACAAGGATCTTATTATACATGTCCAACAATTTAGTAAGAGCTTCTTCAGGGAGGTGCTTAAGGATCCATAGCAAATGCCATCTACAAACAAACAAACAAACTTGAGCTCAGAAATTGTAAAAGGGGCATTAGTTTAGAAGTTGACGATTGATCCCGGCGGTTCACAGAACTAGGGATTTTGCAAAGAAGATATAAAAAACACTTCATCATCGGAAGGTAATTTGAACAAAGAATCTGAGATATACGCACTAGAGAAACGTTTTACCTTACGCCAAATAGAGGAATATGAAGAGTTCCTATTCAATGAACTGCAAAATTCTTTAAAACTTTCTCTTTTCTTTCGATTAAGCAATTTTTTTGACGTAGCTATTAATTTTTTAGCTTCTATAAAAGATTCCAAATTGCCATTTAAACGAAACTTCCCTATTGCAGCTTTTCTTTGTAAAAGGATATTATTGCAATCTGAATCCCACCAAATAGCAGCCTTTGAAAATCTACAATGACTAATGAATTTAGGTATAACAGAGTCAGCAATTATTATCTACGAAACCTCTTACAAAAGCGGATTGAAAAAGAGACCAGTCGGCCATAGCAGTGTTTAAATCCGGGTGGAAGATAATTTAAACACCTTATTTAACCTCTTATCTTTAAACCATAATTTCATTGGAAAGTGACCACTACCCAAAGTATGTAGATTAGTGTTCCAAGTAATTTTAGCAACAAGATTTAATGAACATAAAGTGAGATCAACACATCTTAAATGAGAATCTGGATTAATCATATCTTACCGTGGACAAATTTACTATCAATAGTTTCAAATTCCCTAGACATGTCGAAGAATAGTCCAGTAACAAGTTTACCTTCATCTAGGTATTTCTGTGAACATTTCCTCAAATTATGTTTTCGTTATATCTGTATCCACATGCCTAATAATGCCTTTGCATGTTACCATATGAGAAGGAACAAAACTATTAAATTTGTAATGTTTATTAATATCATTGTCGATAAAATTATTGGCTTCAGTGTTTGTGTTAAATTCGACACATATTCTATTTCGGCCTTTTCTTGAAACTTTACAGGTACCATTTACTTTGTTTTGGAAAAGAATTCTACCACTTTTCATTTGATCTACGAGTTACTTCTTTCCTCGTAGCATTGGATGAATTCTTCCCGAACATTGTGACTGATCACCGTTTTCAGTATAAACAAAGCCCAAAGCATAACTGGGGAATAAAAAACGAGGAGGCGATTTTGAAAATGCCTCCTCGTTATTTCTTTCATTAACGACGTTAACACATTAACAACATAACAGAATAGGTAACTGTATTGAAAAATGTCATGAAATAAATAAAATTTTTGAAATTGCTCATCGTTGTCATTATTAATATAACAAATAGACGCATTCTCCGTTTGTTTGTGATAAAAATAATAAAATGAAAGTATTCGACTGCAAATATAGAAAATAAATTGTCAAATTATCGCAAAATGTATTGATGACAAATTATAATGAGATACTTACAAATTCTGCGTAACCAATTTTTAAACTTTATTGAACTATTTCTGGATAATCTGTAATAGGAACATAAATAATAATAATTAATTAAAAAATTCACTTACCAATCGCCAAGCTTTGCACAAACGCCTTTTCAAAATCCGAAAATGTCGAAGCAGCGGTACCAACATTACTATAAATAAGGTTACTAATTGAGAAGATTTTGGATTATCGTAAATATTAATAAAATAAAAGAAATACAAATTGCGTTACAACATCATGGAATTAAATCAAACTCGGAAGATCAAACGCAACTAGGAAAAATTTTATGATGTGACCAACATTACATTTAAGTTAGAAATTCGTTTTATTTAACAGTTTTTGATGTAAAATACATTACTTTTAAACTAAAAACGGTCGAAAAAGTATAAAAGTTATTTTTACAAATCGGTGATAAATAAATTTGTTAAAAATAATAGCGCAACCTAGGGGAAATTTTATGAAGTTATCGTTACCAACTATTATACATTGTGTTTAAGTTAGTAATCAATTCGTGTTATTTAACGGTTTTCAGTGTAAACTTTTACTTTTAAACTAAAAACGGTCGAAAAACTATAAAAGCTATTTTCACAAATCGGTGATAAATAAAATCGTTTACAAATAGTCCCGCCAATAGATGGCGGGCTTGTCGTAGCTCTCAACGGATATCCGATTTTTTCAAAAATCAAACCAACCCAACAAGAAATATATGTACAATTTTTGTGATTCAAAAAAAAAAAAAAAATTAAATGTTACTTATGAGTATAATGTAGAAAGGAATCAAATAAATGGGAATTCAAATCCAACTTTATAAAAAATAATGTAAAAATTCTACAGTACATCAAATATGTCAAACTGAAAAGAAATTAAACACGAATATGTCAAACGAGATGTCAAATTTGAATTTATTATTTATTTTTTTAATTTTATGGATAGTAGTAATAATTTTATAAAAAGAAAGGATTAGAGAATAAAAACACATTTTATTTTTAGAAAACTTGTTTAGTTGACGTTCTATAAATATACGTATGTATGTACGTATACATTGCATGCAACTTAATCCAAAACAAGAAAGCCTTGAAACTCGACACGAACGCACCCTCGAGAAACAGTTGACAGTCGCCCCCTTAAACTCTAGCGTGGTGCAAATCCATTAGCAGTTAATTTCGAAGAAACATACGTGCGTTGAAACCTTGACGGTTAGCAGCGATGAGTCGCACGATAAAAAACCAGTGAAAGGAAGAAGCATCCCAACTAATAAATTCAAATGCACGTGCTTTTTTACGGTTCAGTAACCAATCGGTGTGTGGTGCGCGTGCGCGCATTTCGTCTTAGCTGCGTTTCTCAGTGCTAACTTGATATCTGTTGATACGTTAGCGAATGGAGTCCGTTGGCTGCGCGAATCTTCGGTGTTTGTGAAATGTTAGATTTCGAGGCGGAAAGAAGCGTCACGACGTGGTGCATCTTCTTCGTCGGTCAACTGTGACGTCCGCTTCGAATTGTCACGATTTTTCGGTGAGTTTTTACAAAGTTTGTAACTTTTCTAACCTAAAACGTGAGTAATTTTTCGACGAACCGGTACTAAAAATTACATTTTTCGTATAAAAAAGACGTTTTTAATTAATTAATTATTATTTTTTGCTTTTAAAACAATTCTTTTAAAATAATTAAAATACATTTTATGATAAATATTTAAATTTAGTTCGTAATGGGGAATTTATTAGTTGAATTGAATGAATTTACGGTGATATTGATCAAACAATTTGTGTATTCATAGCTGGGATATTTTCAAAGTTCGAACGTTGCGGTTTTCATGTTTGATTTATTGCCATGAATAATTCAATAATGCTCGAAATTCACTTAAAACGAGCTAAATTTTTTGTCTTATTTATTTATGTGAAACACAAGATTTGAAAAACAATTCCAAATTTCTGTGTGGTCGTTTGATATTTTTAGTTTCATAGCAATCTCGATGGAAAAATTATCAATTTAACTTTGACAGTTATATTAATTGATGAAGTCATTTTGATTATTTAATTTCATTCAAATTTTGCCACATTGGCGCTTTGGCAGTGTGACAGTTTAATGACAAATTAATCCATATGTCAGTATGACAATTAAATTTATAGCTCATTTTGACATTGACACTGACGGACACATTAAAGTTTAAAAACTTACCTTAAATCAAGATTTTAATGTTTGACAGTTTTATTTGACATTTTATCAGTATGAAAATTTCACTAATTGCACCAATTGACGTTTTGATGACGTCATTTTCACAGTTGAGTCACACGTCACGTGTTTGACAGTTTTAGTGTTAAATTTTTGTTTTGATATTTGACAGTCAAACACGCTTGACAGTTAGTATGTTACTGTGACATTTGAATACATCAATAATTTAATTACATTTAGTTACGACGTTTGACATATGGGACTGTTACGATCGATTACGTCGCTTCCGGTTTGACCGGAAGTTGCGATTTTTTAAAATTTAATTTTGTATAGTTATGTCAGCCGATTTATTGAAGTTGTTTGTTTTGATACGGACATTTGTAACGCATTTTGCACATTTCTTATTTGTTATAAATAATCGTTCGAGGTCTCATCTTCTAATTGGATTAAGCGCTTCTTAAGTCGTTTTATACGCTCTAGTTCTTCGGAATTGCGCCAGAAGCCTAGCCAGACTGTTGAAGACGTTGTCTGGAGAAAAAAAAAAAAACCAGACGGTTTTACTTTAACATCTGTCGATTGAATTACATTTTATTAAAGAAATAGTTTTTTTGTATTCTAGTTGTCGTTCACAATTAATTATGCATTCCAGCTATAGTAACCTTTTCGATTTTTTCGTATATTAAGAACGTTGGCGCCGTTCCATTGTCGTCCGTTTCGTAAGGTTTGATTTTTATTGCCGAGCGTTTAGAAAATGGTATCTTCGTGTATGTATTGTGTTGGAAATGTCAACCGACTTTCTAACATCTTCGGATGTTTATTATGTCCGCGACCCGTGAAGAATGTCGTTTTTGTGGTAAAAATGCTCGACTTTATTATTACGAACTCGTCAATGAATTATCGGCAATTAAAATTATCCTTGTGTTAATTTCTGTGAAATACGTCGATGGGATTTGACGGCCGTAAAGTTACGTTAAAAATTAAAATTTTATCGATATTTTATTGGGCGTTTAAATACCTGCAGTTTGACACCCCACTCGATAATTTTTTATTTTTGCCCCCCTCCCCCCAACCTTTTTGTTTAAATAAAGAGGGTGTTTTTTATCTTTATTTTTAAATGCATTTTTTATATTTTTCTTTGTATTACATTAATATGATTGCTTTTTAAATTCATTATTTCCTGAACAAATTAAAAATATTGATTTTTGAGCCCCCACGACGGCAATTTTGTCTTAAAAATTAAATTTCCTTCAAAAACTTCACTTGGGTTTAAATACCTATCGTTTGATACCCCACACGGGGTTTTAATTTTTTGCCCCCCCCCTTCAAAACTTTTCTTTTTTATTTGTTCGCGTTTGTGTATTTTTTTTTAAATTCTGTAAAAAAATCGTTTATTGCCAAATTTGAATATTTTAGTTTGAATATATAAGTCTGTATATGAGGGGGCGAACTTTTTTCCCCAAATGAACTCGCGACTTTATTATTATGAGCATTAAAAATTTTTTAAAAGAAGTTTCAAAGCATTGTGAAGTTTTCGAATTTTTATGAAATGCAGTTCATCAACATTTCGTTTTTCTTTTTTGAAGTATTTTTGTGAATTGAAACTTCAAAGTCGCAAAGTTTCGTACGGCGAAGTACATTCCTATGAAGTTATCGTCGTAGCTTTTCAAAAGAAAAGTTTTTCAAAATTGTCGTATGAAGTTTTTTGAATTTATTCGATTCGATCAATTCAAGTCAGATTTTTCATTTTTTTTTCAAGTGAAGTTGCTGAAGTAATAGTCTCGAATAAATGAATGTCACGTGATGCAGTTTCCAAACATTATGAAGTTTTTTTTTGAATAAATTTATTGATTCAATTGAAGTTTTCAGAAATTCTTTGACGTGAAGTTATATAGAATTAAATTGAAAGCAAAGAAGTCGCCGGATTTAAAATCTTTTAACACATTTCAAAATGTGAAATTTTGGATTATGTGAAGTTCTTTGAAGTTGCTTTGGTGAAGTCTATTTTTTGAACTTTTGAGATTGAAGTTTCGAGAAATTGTTTCATATCGTTCGACTAAGTTACATTTGTGTGAAGTTTTCTATATCGTTTTTTGTGACGTGAAGTTATATGAAATATTTTGACTATATTTTTTGATTCAAGTGAAGTTTTCTGAAAATCTTTGACGTGAAGTCACGTAGAATAATATTGAAATGAAGCAACGAAGTTGCCGAATTTAAAATCTTTCGAAATGTTTCAATGTGTGAAATTTAATTTTTTGATGATGCGAATTTCTTTGAAGTTGCTTTGTTAAGTCTTTTTCTGATCTTTTGAGTTTGAAATTCGAGAAATTCTCTCATATCGTACGAAGTTTTCTAGATCGTTTTTTGCGACGTGAAGTTAAATGAAATAGTTTGAATATATTTTTTGATTCAAGTGAAGTTTTCTGAAAATGTTTGACGTGAAGTCATATAGAATAATATTAAAATGAAGCAATAAAGTCTGACGTGAAGTCATATAGAATAATATTGAAATGAAGCAATAAAGTCGCCGAGTTTAAAATCTTTGGGAATGTTTCAATGTGTGAAATTTCATTTTTTAATGAAGTTCTTTGAAGTTGCTTTGTTGCTTATTTAAGTTTCAAGATATTGTCTCATATCGTTCGAAGTTTTCTAGATCGTTTTTTGCGATGTGAAGTTATATGAAATATTTTGAATATATTTTTTGATTCAAGTGAAGTTTTCTGAAAATCTTTGACGTGAAGTCACATAGATTAATATTTAAATGAAGCAATGAAGTCGCCGAATTAAAATCTTTCGAAATGTTTCAATGTGTGAAATTTCAGTTTTTGATGATGCGAAGTTCTTTGAAGTTGCGTTGTTGCTTATTTGAGCTTGATGTTTCGAGAAACGGTCTTATATCGTTCGACGAAGTTACATTCACGTTTTTCGATTCTGTGACATGCTGTAAAGCTATGAAGTTTTTGAAATTTTATGAATTTTTGATTATTCAAATGAAGTGGCGCAAATTGCCTGGAATTCAACTAAAGTTATACAATGAAGTTCTTCGAAGTTTTCGGATTTTGATAAATAAGTCGTCGAAGTTCTGAAGTTCTTGAAAACATTGAATCTGTATATGCTCGTCTCAAGTTTTAAAACTTTAAAATGTTTTGGAGTTCGTTTTGTGAAGTTCTTTGGAGTCCGTTTTCCATTCATATGAAGTTGTTTCAAATATAAATGAACGTGAACGATGAAGTCGCTTAAGATAATTGTT
Source organism: Lethrus apterus (assembly GCA_018397195.1). Taxonomy (NCBI): domain Eukaryota; kingdom Metazoa; phylum Arthropoda; class Insecta; order Coleoptera; family Geotrupidae; genus Lethrus; species Lethrus apterus. Next base: position 14,859 of record JAFFZR010009973.1, on the reverse strand, counting down.
CATTGAAGTTTCGGAAGTACTTTGAGTTGACCGAGAAATCGCGTGAAGTTCTTTAAAGTTCCAAAAGGTTGTTTCTCAAATTTTCCCGAGGATTTTTCATCTTAAGTAAGTCTTTTGAAGCATGATGTCCATTTATGACGTATTTACACACTTTCATCATCCTTTAAAGTACTCTTTAAAATATCTTTATTTTTTTGCTACATTTGATTGAAATTATGTTATTTTGAAGCATTGAAGCACTTTTGTGAAGTTTGGTAAGTTTGTGAATGTATTCAAGCTTTGCTAAGTTTTCGATCTTTTCAGAAAAAGTCTTCTCAAAGCACGCGAAGTCTTCAACATTTTTGTCAGGTAGACTCTTATATGACATCTTTAATCTTCTCACATCACATCCAACTTCACGAAGTTATTGATATTTCCTAAAAGGTCTTTTTGAAGTATTCACAAATGTTTAATTCGTCGAACCCTTGAAAATTGTCAAGAGACTTAGAACAAACGACGTCTCAAAAAAATATGTTATCGCAATGTAAATACAAGGCAAGCTGCAGACGTAACACTGTGAACTTGGATTACAACGTAATCTAGTAAACATTGCTTGAGAACAATGGATTCGTGATAGCGTCTCTGATAGCGCCTTTAAATGTTTGTTTTTTGTGCGGACTAATCCTAGAAACTTGATTGAATTACACAGAGGACTTTATCGCAATAACAACAAAGAAACTACCTAGACTTTTCGAGATTATAACTTCGTGAAGTTCAAATAGTAAGTAAATATCCAAAAATATAAGTACGCAATTTTACAATTCACATGAATTCCAACATAACTCCAAAACATTTAAATAAAAAGCAACGCTTAATTTCGTGAAGTTGACTTCGAGAAGTTTAGAAGCTGTTGAGATAAAATTATATGGTGAGGGGTAAGTTTTCCATATTATTTTTCAATCGCCATAAATCATCAATCCATATTAAAGCTTAAAATAATTTTTAATATATAATAAAAAAAAAATTGATTTAGCGCGAAGTTGGCTATAAACGATTTTGAAGCTATCAAATTCGGACCTACACCGACTTCGTGAAGGTTTTTTTAAATAATTTTAATTTATTTTAAAATGTCATAGGACACACATTAAACTTTTAAAAACTTCATGAAGTTTACTTGAATAAATTTAAATTTCGTTGTTGGCTTTAAACAAAGCTTTTTTTATAACAATATGTGTGTTTAACACTTTTAAACTTTTAAGGACTTGAAGTTGAACTTCATTGCGTAAAGTTATTTTAAACAAATGACTTCAAAGAAATAAACTTCACGTGAGTCTGTGAAGATTGCATTGCTTTAAAGCACCACAATAGCCCAATAATTCATATTAAAGGTTTAAATAATTTCTTGAACTTCACACAGTTTGAAGTATAACTTCAAGCGCTTCCGAAAGAAGCATAAAATCATAAAAAATACCCAATTTGTGCACATGATTCAGAGAAATTTAATTAAAACAAACTTTAATTTGTACGTGAAGTTCGAAGATTTGAAGTGAAGCTGAAACCTTCAGCGACTTCGTGAAGGGTTTGTTTATAACATTAAATTATTTCAAAACGCCAAAATTACAACAATACACATTAAACTTTTTACAACTTCGTGAAGTTAGTGATTGTGCTTCGTACATCGTGAAGTTTACCCAGGTTTCAATGGTCATTTTGTATGTTTTGCTTGAACTTATAAATTTTAAATAGTTTCGTGAAGTATAAGCAATTCGAAACTGTGGAATTAAAATAGTCTAATGAAGTTTTGAAGATGTTTATGCAACTTCAAGTGCTTTTAAAGCTCCACATAAAATTAAAATTTTAATTTAAACTTTAAGCTGTTTCAAAGGAAACATGATATGGATGTAAGTTCACCGGGTTTTAGTGACTTTGTTTTCCTTTCAACCTCAAACAGTTAGAAATATTGTAAAAAAAAAAACAAGCAAGTGAACTCAGGACGGTATTGAAGTACTTCACAGGATTTGACTCGAGGAATTAGATGAAGGAAAGGGAATTAAAAAAAAAAAATACTTGTAAAACTTCAATCCGTTTGAGAAGTTGAAGAACGTAAGATAAAATAAAGATAACATATCTTTCATTTTACACAACTTCACGTTAATTGAAAATGCGTTGAAAAATTTCCTCACTAATACTTCAAATGGGCGATGGAAAACGGTACATGACAGTCAAAATATGATGTAAAACTGCAACCAGTTTGAGAAGTTGAAGAACATAAGATAAAACTTAAAAGTCAACATATCTTTCATCGTACACAACTTCACGTTAATTGAAAATGCGTCGAAAATTTTCCTCACTAAGATAGCGCGAAGTTCGAAAACAAACAAACTTCAATACTTCAAATGGGCGACGGAAAACGGTGCCCGAGAGTCAAAATATGATTAAAAACTGTAAATAACATCGCGAAGTTGATGTTTAAATGACAACCATGAACGCCTTGAAAATAACAAAAAATGCACAAAGATCATCTTTGAGCGATCTTTTAACAAAGTTCTTCACAACTTCACAGGACTTGATTATTTTGATTATAACTTTTAAGAAAATAAATTATGAAATTCAAAACTTCACATAACTTCATGTGTATTAAAAAATATATATATATATAAATATATATATATCCGTAATATTGTTTTGAATATGCGAGAATGCTCTGCCAGTCTCAAGCTACTTACAGAAACTTCGTTACTCCAAACAACTTCAAAACTTCAAAGCACTGAAGTTATCATATGCCATTAAAAAAAAATAAGATTTCAGTAACATTTCTGAATTACGCACAAGCTCGGACAATTTTCAAAGAAATTCTCTTGTAACTTCATACAACTTCACATCAGTTAAAAATATCCGCAGGATTGTTTGTTCATTCTTACGAACTCAAATGTTTTGAAGAGACTGTTAAGGTCTTCGATTCTTTATGGAATTTAGAAACTTCAAACGACAGAGAGCACTTCATTTCTAAACATTTTGAACGAAATATTTCATAACTGGATGAACCCAACCCAACCTATATAAATTCATGCAATTTTTATGAAGTGAATTGTGAAGTTCGTTGTAACTTCACACAACTTCATATGAATTGAAACTCTGTAGGAATTTGTGGATCAAAGATTTTATTAGCGTTGAAAGAGTTGATGTAACTTCAAGTGAGGTTTTCGAAGCTTCATAGCTTAAATATATTTCAAAGAACTTCATAAAATAAATACGTTTTAGAAAGAAATGCATTGCGAAGAAGTCTTCAACTACAAATAAATTCAAACTTTCGATGACGTAAGCTTTATGAACTTCATAAAACTTGGTATTCAAAAAAATTAAAAAAAAAAACAGAAACTTGAAGGATGTTTGCAGTTTAAAGGAATTCGACATTTCAGACTTCAAAAAAAAAAAAAATTGCAAAGGCTTTTATTAATGTTGTTTTTAAAATCACATGTTACTTCAACTTAAAAGGACTTCAGATGACTTCAAAACAAAGGATTTTAACTAAATGCCTTTAACCGGATAGAAAACCCTTGATTGGATTCATTGAACGTCATATAATTTCAAGACTTCAGGACATAACTTCAAAATTGCTTTTGCCTGATTGTTCGAACTTCACGTGAAGCTTTCGTCAAATGTATTCAGTTTACAATTTGTAATTTGTAATTTTAGTATTTTGTTTTTCCCGCGCCAATTTAATTAAAATTCTTCAAGGAAATTCCACATACTTCCTGTTTTTTTTTCATTCGTGACCGTGAGTGTGTAAGGTTCGGTTCGTTTCATCCAACCGGAAGTCGAATCCTTCGTCTCGAATATTAAACATTTCGACCTTGAAGTTGCATAAAAAAAGTAATCGTCGATGTTATAATTGTTCGTTAAAATTGTTCGAAAAATTTTAAATTGTTTGACGTTTTGTTATGTAGGTTAGGTTTTTGGGGTAGATATAAATATTATCGAGGACGGCGTCGACTTGAGCATAGCGGCCATGTTGCCAAAAGTTGTTTGTTCTTTGTTATGAAAAATGACGCAAGTTGTTCATTGAATGATCGCAATTTTGTAATTTATTCAAGTTTGTAATATACAGGGATCGGTTAAAAAGTTTTTAAACGGGAAAATTTCCTTGCTTTGTAATAAAGCTTTTCAGAAGAAAACAAATAAGTTAAAATAAATGGACATTTTTCTTGTATCGTTTTGTGTGTCTATAACCTCTAACGACTTCAAAAGGTCATATTAAAAAAGGAAAAAATGGACGCATAAAGTTGTTAAAAATTCTTCACGACTTCAGGAAAAATCAATCTCAGCATACTTAAAACTTTTAAAAATTCTGTTGGCGTGAAGTTGAAGTGATTTCGCCGAGATAAAACAAATTGTTAATCGTTAAAATTTCTATTAACTTCATGAAGCCAACACATGAAAGAAGTTGAAGAGGATTTGAAGAAAGTTGATTGCAAAGAACGTAATCGTATCGTAACTTCCTAACATGAACTTCATCAAGGTCACAAGATTGTATGCATTTCGTGAAGTTGCGACTTTAAACTGTTTAGAAGGATGTGAACGCCGAAAACTATAAAACTTCGTACGTTTCCGATAACTTCAAAAAATGATAAACTTCACACAGTTCTTCAAAATGTGACTTTAAACTGTTTAGAAGGATGTGAACGCCGAAAACTATAAAACTTCGTACGTTTCTGATAACTTCAAAAAATGATAAACTTCACACAGTACTTCAAAATGCAACTTTATATATTTTATTTTATTTTATTTTATTTAAGATATAAATTTGATATAATTTTGTTGTGAAGTTCTTCAAAATTTAGGTTCGGTTTGAAGCTCATTTTATTGTTAAGGCTTGCGTCTCATTTGCAAATAAATGCGAAGATTTTCAAATCACTTCAAAATCAATTTGAAGATATTTAAAACTTCAATATAAATTGCAAGTTTAAATATTTTAGCCGATAACATTAAAGAGCAAATAAAATCTTCACTTGACGTATCGAAACTTCATTACTTCGTGAAGTTCAAATTATTTTAAGATGGCTTAAAGGCTATTTTCTTCGTAAGACTTTCCAAGGCTTACTTTTTCGAGCTTTCAAAGGACTTTTTGATTATGGAATATTTTGAAGACATTTCAAATAACTTCAGCAGATTTGCGAGTTTAAAATTCTTCAACCGTTTTCGAAGTACATCGAACAATGTTTTGAAGTACAAATTCTATAGATAATTTTACTAGTCACAATGAAACTTCAAATATCTTCGTGAAGTTGGATATTCGAACTGTTTGAAGAGCATTTATTACGACAGGCATCGCCAGAATTTGATTCTAAAAGACAGCTTAAAGATATTTTAAACAACTTCACTGGACTTCAATCCACAACTTACATTGGAAGTTTAAATATCTGATCCCAAAGAACATCGAAGAAAATTTTAAGGTACCCAGAATTTACGTACAAATTGCACGTAGAACTTCACAGGACTATAATGAAACTTCAGTAGATTTTAAACTGCAACTTTACGTAAAAATATGATTTAGGAGTTCATTTTTCGGTGCAGTTGGACGTTCAAAGTTTTTGTCTATTTGTCTATGTCTGTTTCAAATCACTTCACGATCAGTTTGAAGACGTTTAGAAACTTCATTAGACTTCAATATAAATTGCAAGTTGCAAATGATTAGACTTCAAATCACAACTTACATTGGAAGTTTAAATATCTGATCCCAACGAACTTCAAAGAAGATTTTAACGTACTGCGAATTTTACGTATAAATTGCACGTAGAACTTCATATGTTTATAATGAAACTTCAGTAGATTTCAAAATGTAACTACGTATAAATTTGATTTAGGGGTTCATTTTTCTGTGAAGTTGGATGTTAAAACTTTTTCTGTTCGTCTATTTTCAAATCACTTCACGATCCGTTTGAAGACGTTTGAAACTTCATTAGACTTCAGGATAAATTACACGTTTAAATGTTTTAGCCGAGAATATCAAAGATTACAAAATAAAATCTTCACTTCACGCATCGAAACTTCATCACTTCGTGAAGTTCAAATTGTTTTAAGATGGCTTGAAGACCATTTTCTACGTTAGGCTTCGCGAACAACAGTTTGAAGATATTTTAAACAACTTCAATAAACTTCAAAGCAAAAATTGCAAATGTCTTCAGCTGAGCTCAACGAACGTCAAACAAAATTTTCAATTACTGACTTAACGTTGAAATTGCACTTCACTTCATATTGAAATTTTAGTAGTTTTCAAGAAGCAACTTCACGTACAATTTTTTTGTGAAGTGAATGTTTTTAAAATGAACTTTGAAGCTCGTTTTATTGCTTGCAGGCTTCAAAACACTTGAATGAATAGGTCTGTTTGGTATCCTGAACTGGTGTAGAAAAGTGTGCACTACAAAATGCAATCCGTGCACTTTTTCGAACTAAATTGTGAGTCAATGTAGCTTAACACTACTTACACTTATTCAGCTCATCAAAAAGAATTTAAGTAACAGCATCAATTTGTAATAAATGTTTAATTTCAAAAAAGTCTGCACAGTGTACACTAGTTCAGGATACCAAACAGACCTAATGTGAAGAAATTGTAAACTTCATTAAACATCAGAAATTCTAGAGATAAATAGTCTAAATATCGAAACATCACAAACTGTTAAAATATCAAAAAATGTCAAAATAATAAAAAATGTCAAAAATATAAAAATTACTTGAAAATGAGACAAATTTCAAGTTTACGGCAGATGTCGCCCAGAGGGAGCTACAGTATAAAATTTAGCAAATATTTTTCTTTGTTTTGAACCAACGTCATTTTTGAAATATTTCTGGATTAGTTCAGACTTTAAATAAATATTGTGTCCCCTTGGCCGCTCTTTATCCGACGCCACTTCAAAATATTAACATTTCGCTTCGTTAAACGTCGTAATGGTGACCTGAACGCGTATCGAAATTACGGTACGTCTCATTTTAGAAGCGATCGAAGATTGCACATAATCAATATAATCATATAGATTCTAACGTCGTTTTTGTGCGATCTCGCCTAACTGTAAATGGCCGCCGGCCGGTGGTTCAGCGACGTGAGAAACATGCAACGAAATCAAGCGAGCGGATTCCTCACGAAACGAAAAAAAAAAATGGAAACCGTCAAAACCGGTTTATTTTTCGCCTCCGCTCATCATAGACATTTCACGTTAATTTAATGCTCGACTTACGTGATGAACGGGTGGGAAAATGGAGATTTATGCTCGTAAAGTTTTGGATCGTTAACTCGGGAATTTTAATCACACAGTCTTTTGACTGCAGTGGATGACTTTGTGCAGTTATGTTTCACGTTGTACGTGACAGTTTTGACACATGTCACATTTGACAGATGACGTTTGTGACACGTTTTTTTGGTTCGCTTTTACGTTAGAAGTTTGACAGTTTTCTTTTGACATTTTTAGGTATCATGCTTTTAATTTTTTATCTTTTTTTTTTTTTTCTTTTCTTGAGTGTGCAACCAATTAAAACGCAAGTTGTGTAATAAAATATATTTATTACGACACACAATATTAAAAAATATAAACTTGTGTTTCGCAATCTTCTTCGGGTAATAAATATATTTGATGTTTGTTATTTATTTACTATGGAAACATTTTTTAAAAAACATAGTTTACTATAAATTTTTTTCATCAATTAGTTCAAAAGTTTGAAATAATAATTTTAAACATTAATTAATGAAACAAATTTTACAATTCCTAATCCCTATTGCGTCCCACGTTACGACTTCTATATACTCCAGTTATTGCTGTAAGACTAGGAAAAACATAAGACAACTTGCGTTTTAATTGGTTGCACGCTCAAGAAAAGAAAAAAAAAAAAGATAAGTATTCTATCAACCAAGAATTTGACACTAATATTAAAATTATAATAAAAACCTCAAACTGAAACGTGTCTAATTATAAACCATAAAATGAATAATGCAAAAAATGTGTACTGTGAGATCCGGATCCAGCAACGCCGTTTAGAAAAACAAATTGATAAATTAAACTTGAAAAAATATCAATAAATTCTGGATGATATTCTTTAAAATTTAATACTTAAACGGGGCTGTTTCAAAATGGACATTGTAAGGATACTTTAAATTTTTTTCATATTTTTTTTTTATATTTTTCTTGTAAATATAAATTTATTTATTTTAATTTGTATACTGAGAAAAAATTAGGGTGAGATCAACAAAATATGTAGTAGAGACGACAATATAAATGTTTAGATAGCAAATTTAGGTAGGGAAGGCCGATAAGAACAGGTACATACATAAACTATTTTTGTCTTTATAATTACAGTTATTTCGATTTTTTAAAATTAATGCAAATTGAAGACGCGAATGGATAAAGATGGTTTCTTACAATTTTATTTTTACAAGGATGAAGGTGTTATGTACCCATCTTTTACATGGTCTCTTCGGAAAGGCTACTACGAAATTGAATTTCTGCGATTTCTGAAGAGGCTATGTAAATGCATAGATAAAAGGTTAATTCGAGCAAAAATTAATGTTTTTGAAAAATTGTAAAATAACACATTCATAACACAAATAAGTAAGAAAAACTTAAAAATTTGGGGAAAATCTATTGGAGTCGAGAATTTCTTTTTTATTTATGTTTACCTCCGTTTGTCCGTTTTTATCTTTCCTAACTATTTCCTAAAATATATGTCCTAAATTTTTCGAAAATTTTAAAAATCAATTTCTATTTTGATAAAACCAAATTTCTTTTAAAAGTTTTAAGTTGCTCAGAAATAAAAGTTACGAAATTACGTTGAAATTATTACTAGATTTGTCGAGTTGTAAATAAATTTAATAGATTATAATTGCCTTTAGGCCAAAAAAATAAATATGTTACATAAATACTTGCTTATGCAGTGCGGTCCAAATGTTTCCCCCCGTGATAACTTTTGAACGGCTGGAGCAAATTAAAGTTATACGGTATCGTTGGATTACTCTCTCCGTTGCCTTTTCAAAAATGTCAAAATATATAGGTGTTTCATTTAAAATAAGAAAGTTGACATCGCTTCCGCTTTCACCGGAAGCGGAATTACATTTTTAACAACACCAACATTTTGTACGTAAAAATTAAAAATCGACTTGTTTTTTCTCATAACGATAGGTCCAGCCATTCAAAAGTTATCATAGGGGAGATACTTTTGGACTGCACTGTATAATGAAAAAAAAAAATTATACAGAGTGGGCCAACGAAAACAGTCCAGCTTGTTTTTGCGACTTTTTTCAATTTACAAAAAAATTCTCAACAGGTCAATTTTTGTTGTAAAGGACACTTGATTTAGCTATTTTCACTCGGGTTCCATCAACTCTTAAGTGGGGGGTGGGGGGGACATGTTACCTCAATAATTTTAAATGGGAATAGGGGCCAAACGATACGATAAAGTCTATAATTTTGTTGTTACAACGGTTTTTTATTTTTGAAATTCGAACCAGTAGTTTTTGAATAATAGCGTTTTAAATATTTATTATCCAAAAAATAGGTATTTACATGTCAACGGATTAAATGTTGAAAATGTTCACCACTGGCTTCCATACAATAATAGAGACACAGTGGCGTAGCATGGGGGGGCCCAAGGGGGGCATCATGCCCCGGGCGCTACTCACAAAGGGGCGCAAAATGGTCCGCAAAACAAAAATTTCTAAATCTAGTCTTGTTTTCTCAATTACATTTTTTGTCTCAAATTTAAAGCCTAGCTTGAGCCTATGACTTTATTTATTTATTAATTTGCGAGTATATTTTACATATAATATGATATGGTTTTCGAATGCCCCCCCCCCCCATTCGCTAAAAAGGTATTGTGCCCCGGGCGCGAGTTAAGCTCGCAACGCCACTGTAGAGACACTGTTCAAAATGTTGTCGGACATTCTGCAGCATTTCGGAAGTAACTTGACTGCATTCGTCTGTAATATATTGTCGTAGTTTTTGTATAGAATTTGTTGGCATAAATTTTACTCACTTTTATTGCGATGTGAGGGGGTGCACCATTTTGTTGAAATATGAAATGATCTTCAAGATATCGGTTATTATTCTCGATTCTTCCTGGTAGATGGATTGGAAGGGGAGGCCCTACTGAATGGCCACCCAGGTCACGAGACTTATCACCCCCTGATTTCTTTTTATGGAGTTATTTAAAGAATAAAATTTATGCAGCCCAACCATATTATATACAATAACTACGACAACGTATTACAGACGAATGCAGTCAAGTTACTTTCGAAATGCTGTAAAATGTCCGACAACATTTTCAACAGTGTCTCTACTATTGTATGGAAGCCGGTGGTGAACATTTTCAACATTTAATCCGTTAACATGTAAATACCCATTTTTTAGATAATAAATTTTTAAAACGCTATTATTTAAAAACTACTGGTTCGAATTTCAAAAATAAAAAACCGTTGTAACAACAAAATTATAGACTTAAAAAAAACGCATCGTTTAACCCCTATTCCCATTTAAAATTATTGAGGTAACTCCCCCCACTTAAGGGTTGATGTAACCCGAATGAAAATAGCTAAATCAATCCCTTTGAAACAAAAATTGACCCGTTCATTTTTTGTAAATTGATTAAAAAGTCGGAAAAACAAGCTGGACTGTTTTCGTTGGCCCATCCTGTATTTATTGCTTTTTAGGCTCTAATTCAAAACCATTGACTGATTTCAGAACAGTAGAAGCACGATACACGCAACCATCTACCGGACAAATCGCCGAACAAAGCCCGGAGATATTACCAGTAGTATATTATAAAGAACATTATTTGTTCGTGTAAAATGTCCTAACACAGAAATAGCAAGCTGTTGATTTTCGATTTACTACTATTGTGTTTCGTATACATATAAAATGTACATTTAAACGCATTCAAAAAGTAATTATTAAAAAATTGTAATTTTTAGCTGGATTAATGGATTGATATGTAACGAAAACTTTACTTTGAAAAATTTTGATTTCCGGGCTAAAATCACTCATTGAACTTCAGTCTCAACAAGCTCGGAAATTATCTCAAAATGTCTCTAAAAATCCTTAAAAAATCCAAACCTTGAAAAATGCACAAACCGTTGATTTAACTTTTCCAAGCGTGTATTTTTAAATTAAAAATGGTTAATTTAAAACAATGTTATATGATAAGTACGTTAATTAGCGTACAAAATGAAAAATGCAATTAATTACACTTTCAACCTAGTTTCCATTTAAATTCCATTCGCACGAATAAAACAATTATTAATTTTAATGAACTCACCGGGCAATTCCAAGAAGTTCGAAGTACGTCTTTGTCTTCCTCGTACGGTGTTTTGAAAGTTAAGCGGCCCTATGTCTTCGTTCGATACGTTGGACATATTAGACGCAACCGAATCCCGAGAACCTCTCCTCGAAGCCAAATAAGCCAGACCGCCTTTAGCAGAGTTCTTTCTACGAGGCGAACTCGGTCTACTTAACGATGTTAGTGTCGTATTACCGGCATCGTCGGTCATATCCGTTAAATCTGATGTCGACTTTCGACATCTCAGAGCACTCCTCTCGGATCTACTCGTTTCGTTAATAGATTTATTCGAAGAATACCTGTCATCGTATCCCGGATTCGTTCTTATATTGCAGGTGGCTTTGCGAGACTTTTCTTTCATCGAAGAATGACGCGATAACTTTTCGGATTCGTAACCGCGAATGTTTGTAATGTCGGAGCTGTGTTGCGAATCGGAATCAAGCGAATTGCATATTTTATATTCGATATCTTGGTAATCTAAATTAGGGTGTTTGGTTGTCGATTTGTATTCTAGACTCGATTTCGTCGAACTGGACGAGTCGGTCTTGGAAGATTGATACTGTTTACGATGATACATTTTACTCGAGCCAATTTTGGACTTGGGTGGAGATTGCAAATTGAAATTAAAGTAATTTCCAGAAGGGGACTGCATGTCGGTGTAATTTGTCGGCGAAGGTGGGGTCTCATCGGTGTAATTACTGTTCCTGGGAGATCTAGGTGACTTGGGTGTTGCGTTAGGTGATTTTTTATACGACTTGGAATTACTCGAGAAATCAAATTGTGTCTCATTCGGGCTACTTAATTGAACAGTAGGGGATTTATTTGAAGGGCTGCGAGGGTAATTTGGTGATTTTTGCGAAGAAACACTCGGTGAAAGTGGATTTTTTTGATAGTAATCGTTATGTGCACGTGAAGAATTACGTTGATAGTTAATTGTGGGACTTTTTGGGGGAGGAACTGGACTATTCATCGGTGACGAATAAGAAACTTTCGAAGATGTTGAAGCGTTTGATCTTATAGATGAACGTACCGAACTAGCACGTGATAAATTTCCCGAATTGACTTTCATGTTTTCCAATTATTACGTTTAGTGATATGCGTTAATCAATTTGATATGATTCGATTGTTGCATAACCTATAAAAGAGCGTTCAACGACAACGAAAACATCGAGAGTGATGAAACTTACCGAAATTTGAAACAGAACTTTCCACCACCGCATCTACCGCACTAATGATGCTTGCGCTTTATCGTCCTCCGCACAGAATTTTACGAATTTATATACGAATAACGTTTCGGTTAACAATCAATATAAGGAACAAAGACGGAAAACGTGAAGTGTGCGCGTGCTTAGTTTTCTTGAAAGCTCGCACAGAAGCCCGGAAAATACATTTTTCGCATAACAAGACTGAAAATGTTCGGCTCTTAGTTAATAATTCATTTTATTATATTATATTGTATAATAATAATTTATCTATTTTCTGGAGATTTTAGTCAATTAATATTATCTTTAGAAATCAATGAACAATGAACAATTTTGATCGTAATTGTCTCATCAGCATTAAAATAAATTACAAAAGATAGAAATATGTCCACCGTTTTATAAACAAATATTTATAAATAATAATTTAAATAAAAACAGAAGAAACTAAAGTAAAATGTATTCATATTGTTTTAATATTGATTATTTAAAAAAAAAAATCAAAATATTAAACGTATTTAGAACCAAATGCTT
>JAFFZR010009972.1:3931-23612 GCA_018397195.1 Lethrus apterus | reverse complement strand
CATGTTCGGAATATAACGAAAATTCACTATCAACTACAGGAACTTCGGGAAGAAATAACGAAGATTTCAGAACCGAAGTTGCACCAGACACCCTTGTCAATTTGGACTTTGATTATATACATGTTTTTTTGTTTAATAGGGCTCAGTCTTTTATGCAAATATGGAAGAAGGTATTATAAGAAAAGGTTCCGGTTACGAGAGGAAGACGAATTGACATCTTCACGAAATCACCCACTGTCCTTGTAAGACCGATGGATGATTTCTTTCTTAGGGATGGAGGAGTTAGGAGCGAAGAACTCCTGAATAGCATAGAAGATAAAATAATAGTATATAAGTCGCGAATGCGAATAGAATTAAACAGTTATATTTGTACATCAATCTCTGTACTTTGTAATTCACAATAAATTTGCTTTTTTAAAAAACTAAAATCGTTTTGAGCAAACTTATTTAGCGCTACTGTGGCGTTTAGAATTACAAAGTAATCTCGATCACTTGCAAACAGATTTCTTCGACAAGCATTTTTTGAGAGTTACATTCCGGTACAACCGGAAGTGCATACCAACTTTGTTATTTTAAATGGAATGTTATATTTTTTCATCGTTTTTTCATATTCTACTCACAATTCTACATCAAAACTTATAAGGGTAGCCTATACCAAAATCTAGCCATTTTGAAGTTTTTTGTTGTTTATATAAATTTTACCAATGACAGTGGTATATTCAAAATTCAGTATTTCCGGAAGTACTGCACTTGAAATCTTCATTTTTGGCATTTTGCTAGTTGATACCATGGGCAACAGAATTATGATGTTAAAGTTATCAAGAAGTATACAGGGCCGCTCAAAATTAGCGACAACTTCCAAAAACTTCAAATCGGTAAAAATCATTTTTTTTAAGTTTAACCATATTTTTAAATAGTTTTTTTAGTTATAAGCAGTTTTCTAAATAATTCCCCTAAGAATGCCGTTTAACCCTTATTTAGTGATTTTAGACTACCTTGCATGTTATTATAATTAAGTATTATAATTGTATACTTTGACACTTGTCTTTGATTTGACAGTAGAAAGAGATAATGGCTGATGTAGTAAATAATTACACAAATAACTATATTTTAAATTTATTTTACATACATGGAGAATGTGGGAGATTAGTGGATAGAACATGTCATACTTTTAACGAAAGATATCCAAATTTACAAACAATGATGAAGAAAAATTTTGAAAGTTGGAATCAAATTTTATTCCAGTTTTCTAATTTTTTTCAAATTTGGATATCTTTCACATTCTCCATGTATGTAAATTTAAACTGTCGTTATTTGTGTAATTATCTACTACACCAGCCATTATGTCTTTATACTAATGTCAAACCAAAGGCAAGTGTCAAATTAGACAATCATAATACTTAATTATAGTGACATGCAAGGCTGTCTAAGATAATATAGGTTAAAGGGATTGTTAGAGGAATTATTTAGAAAACTGCTTATAACTCAAAAATTATTTAAAAAAAATGGATTGTATGCCTTACAACAATCGATTAGAATTACTAAGTGCAGTAATATAATTAAAAAAATGGATTTTTATTGATTTGAAGTTGTTGGATGTTGTCGCTAATTTAGAGCGGCCCTGTATACTTCCTGGTAACTTTAACATCATCATTCCGTTGGTCATGGTAGCAACTACAACAATGTCAAAAAATTAAGCTTTCAAGTGCAGTACTTCCGGAAATACAGAATTTTCAATATACCTCTGCAATTGGTATTTAAAACAACAAAAATCTTCAAAACGGCTAGATTTTAGTATAGGGTACCCTTATAAGTTTCGGTGTAGAATTGTGAGTAGAATTTTAAAAACTATGAAAAAATATAAAATTCCGTTTAAAATAAAGTTGGTATGCACTTCCGCTACAACCGGAAGTGATACAACAACGCCAATAATTTAGAATAAGAGATCAGGTGGTGTCGCTTATAATCCCAAGTTATTAGAGTTGATATATTTCTGCAACACGGAAAAGTTCTAACAAACCACTTCCGTGAATGACCTGTATTTTAATATTGATATATTTTACTATAAAAACTTTTAAAACATAGTTAACTGTAAACTGTAATCATAACTAATGTCACCTGACTAAAATATTCCATCAAACTTTTTTAGTAGACCAGACCTATGATTTTAAATAGGTCTACCTGTGTATGTAACATGGTGTAAACTAGGCCTCCATGTCTTTACAGAATTATAAACGTGCTTCTTTTTTCTGTACTTTTCGAATAATCTGTTCTAGGGGATTGAGGATACATACAAAAATAATATTTAAATGTCACAAAATTTATAAAATAGTTAGTTACTTAAAAAAAAACAAATAAAAATTATCTTCAGGCATACGCATGTTAATAACATAAAACGTTTCTTTGTTCGGATTATTTGTTGTTTTAAAAGGAAGTACAGTAATAAAAGATAAATTACGGAATATTTTCAGGGTACATAACGCCATCAAAGGCTTTCACTGAGCGGTCTTCTGTTCATTAACAAAAGAATATTTGTGCCGTGAGTTTGAACCGTAATAATTTTTCTTACAAACACATGTCTGGATTGCTTGTTTGTTTACCGATATAGTTGATTTAAATTTTATGCACGTGTTTTGTAAATATTTTTAACAGGTCGACCAATTTGCGTTACATTCTTTATTTTTATGTTTATGGAGTCTGTCTGTACAAATTGCCGACTTGCATGAAATAACAAAATAAAGTTTATATGCGTCAAAAATATACGTAGTTGTCGGATATAATACTGTAAAAGAATCGTGGACCCTCTTTTTTTTCCAGAATCAAATATTTTCACTACAGACTAGCGCAGATTGTTGACTATTTATTCCGTGGAATGTGTAAGTCTATAGGTTGAAAGATACATTTAGAAAACCATAGGTCGTCGCGAGTAATTTTAAATCAAGTAGCACATTAGATTTGTTTAATTAACTAATTCCAAACATGTATTAAAAGGCAGCCGACCGGAATATCTGCACACTCACACCTTTAATAAATCGATATCGACAACCGCAGAAACAGTTATTTAATTTAATGTACTTTACAATTTATTAACTTTTACATTCCCCGTGTTTATTTTTCTTCGTAATTTACGAACCTGATTGCTTTATTCCCTATACAGTAAATTTAATATGTTACGTATGAAAATTCCGTTTTCTACGAATAAGGAATTACGAATAAGGAACGGAGGAGAAAAAATGTTACAAGTCGTATAAGAAGAAGAAGAAAAAATTGTTTGAGATATCGATTCAAAAATTGGGGTGGCCTGAAAGGAATCATCCAAAAAAGAGATGATGGTGATCTATAAATTTCTGTAATTAAACCCTGACCCAGTATCTGAGCTATCTAGTCGGTTCTATCTCGGTTCAATAATAGAAGCAGCGAATGTCAACTGTTTTTTGTTTCTGAAACATTTAATTGAATTATTTTGTTAATTAAATTACTTCTAATAATCTTATTACTATTATTTTTTAATACAGTCTACGAGCCAGGGTGCATCAGTTATGTTTGTTGAAAGTTTTAAGCGGGAAAGTTGTAATACTAAATCAGGTCTTTGTTAATTGCAGTTGAACGTAGAATGCAACTAAATATTTATTAACTTCATCTGTAACAGACAGGGTCGAAGGTAAATCAACGTTTTAAAATCAGCTCAGTTGACATTTGCAATAAGCCTTGTTTTTTGTACGAGGGACGTCTAATGCGCTACTAGTTTCATGTAGCTAATTTCTATACTTATTGTTTTGTCTCTCAAGGATATGAGAAATTTTATATTATCTATAATCCAGGGAGTTTATGTTTCCGATCTGTAAATGTAGTAAATGGTGCATGAATACTAAATAGTCCATGAATACTAAATAGTCCAAATATCCAATATTTGTAGTTTTAAATTTACATCTGAAGTATAAAAATGCCATCGGGAAATAATAATGAGGTTGGAAAATGTCGATTTGTTATTACACATATCAATTGTTTCGTATGTACTTTCTTTCTTCTTGATGGAGCTTCAACTTTTAAGGGTGGTTCTTTATGCAAAATATTACCATAGCATCGTTATCATTTCCCAAATACAAGTTGGGAAAAGGTGGATTTTCAGATATTACGAGCAACGCAACAAGTCTTTTGTCATCTATTAGTATTTTGGAATAAATGACAGAATGACAATATTTATACAAAATATGATATTTTAAATATAATCAAAACGGCTATACAGGACGAGTCACCACCGACGGGACGGAGTTTTTAAGCGAAACGGCATATATTCTCCAACTTCTGTTGCAGGTGGATTATGTAAGTCAATAAGGGCTACATTTTAAAAATATTTTCAAATATACAGGACGCTCCAAAAAAGAGTGACATATCAAAGTTACACTTTTTCTTATGGAACAGCCTGTATTTCAACACATTTTTGAATTGTACGTAAAAAATAAGCCAGACTTTCATAAGGGTTCCCTACACCTAAATACTAAGTGTTCTGATTTATTTCAATTTTTCTTAAAATGTAAGGTTTTCGAAAAAAAAATATTACCCCCAAACGAAAATAATTGTGACAAATTTGCTTTTAGACCTAGATAATAGACCAGTCCCTTAATTTATTTAGCAGTTTACTACTACAACTTTTTCTACGGGGTGTTCAGAATTTACAGTACCATTATTAGCAAATTCAAACTGTAATATCGGGCTTATTTTAAATGGAACATACTGTATTTTATAAGTTTATTGTGTAGCAAATTTAATTGTCTTTCAAACTGTATGAGGTTTCCCTTTACCTAAATCTTTAAGTTTTGAAGTTATTTAGGTATTTTGGGAGCACCATCTAACTGCAACCACATTTTTCGTCTATTATTTAAAGGAATGTTTCCTAAAAGTGCCCAAAACTATACCTACCTATCTAATTAAAAATTATGATGGTAATTTATTACTACATAATCATCATTTACTACATAAATGGCAAATTAGTCATTATGTTGATTACATTAATTATAATGCAGCATACTACATAAAACTCAATATTTTGGGCACTTTTAGGAAATATTCCTTTAAATATTAGACGAAAAATGTGGTTGCAGTTAGATGGTGCGCCTAAAATACCTAAATAACTTCAAAACTTAAAGATTTAGGTATAGGGAAACCTCACACTGTTTGAAAGACAATTAAATTTGCTACACGATAGTCTTATAAAATACAGGGTGTTCCATTTAAAATAAGCCCGATATTACAGTTTGAATTTGCTAATAATGGTACTGAAAGTTCTGAACAGCCTGTAGAGAAAGTTGTAGTAGTAGTATTACTAAATAAATTAAGGGACTGGTGTATTATCTAGATCTAAAAGCAAATTTTTCTTAATTATTTTCGTTTGGGGATAATATTTTTTTTTTTGAAAACCTTACATTTTAAGAAAAATCGAAATAAATCAGGACACTTAGTATTTAGGTATAGGGAACCCTTATGGCTTATTTTTTAAGTACAATTCAAAAATCTGTTGAAATACAGGGTATTCCATAAGAAAAAGTATAACTTTGATATGTCACTCTTTTTTGGAGCGGCCTGTATATTTGAAAATATTTTTAAAATGTAGCCCTTATTGACTTACATAATCCACCTGCAACAGAAGTTGGAAAATATATGCCGTTTCGCCTTAAAACTCCGTCCCGTCGGTGGTGACTCATCCTGTATAAAAGGGATTCCACGAGACGTGTCACGAATGGAATAAATAGCAGAGAAATTACTGTAGGAATCTTCATAGACATATCGAAAGCGTTCGATAGAGTACATCATCAAATTCTTCTCGATAAACTGTAAATTATGAGTTTTCGTGGAGTAAGGTATTTCCTGGCTTGTAAAGCACATTCATAAAGGTAAAGAGATGGAAATGCCAATATTTCATGTTCTCTAAGGACAGACTCACAAGTGGCCAACATATTCATTAAAAATCAAATTCGTGTTATTTTTGTGTGAGAAAAAGCCTCTGCCGAAATCCAATGAAACTCCCTAGAAGACTACATGGGCGTGATAAGTCATTCCTCCCACTGTGATATCAATACCCTAGAATTTGCAGAAGCAAATGACATTGTTATGCTGAGCTTACCTAGTCACACTACGCATTATTTACAGCCCTTAGACAGAGCAGTATTCAAGTCATTAAAAGCTGCATACAAGACAGCTTGTAACAACTGGATGAAGGATAACCCTTACAGAAAAATAAGCAGGCTACAGTTCGGTCAATTATTAAGCGAGCAACGCCATATCGGCCTTTAGGTCAACAGGCATATATGATTATATGATTCCAGAACATGCCTATTTAATAATAGATAGCCAGACAGCACAAAACCAGAACCAAGGCTACAAGCAACTTCACAACCTGCGTTTGAACAAGTAGCGCTCATTGCTCCAGAAGGGTTGGTTGAATTATTAAATCAATTTGAATCGTCCTGTATATCATTGGCTGGGGCATCTCTAAAAATAGTGCCTGGGACATCTTCAGAAGCAGAGACTGCGCATTCAACAAAGGGAGAGCGGAACCACCTATAGATGCAGTGGCCGGTCAATTAACAAATGTGCTCGATAATAATGCGTTTGGAAGAAATACACCCGATACCAATCTTAAAACTCACTGAATCTATACGTAAGCGTGGTCGGCAGATTGCTACACTCCTAACTTCACCACAAAATAGCAACCAAACGGACAAAGAAGATTCAGCAAGAATCGAAGAAAAATTATGGGAAGATGAAGAAAGTAAGTGAAACTGAGGATACTAAAAATAGGCTCTGTTTCATTAAAAGTAAAGGCAAACAGCCAATGAAGAACTTCAACAAAATTTACCAAAGTGATTCAAGTGAATCTGAAAATGAAGATGTTTTATTTCTGCATGATAGTAGCGACGATAATAGCTCACAGACCGAGTGTGTGGGTTGTGGTGAAGAATATACACCAAAAAGAAGGATGACTGGGTGCATTGTGACAAGTGGTTTCACAAAGGATGTAGTGGTTTAAAAAATACATGTGATATGTGCGGGAACATAATGTCTAGGCGAAAGTAAACGAAATGAACATATCTAGAATAATTTTTATTTTTTGTTTTTGTCTTAAATTAAAATTTTATTTCATTTGCATTTCTTGCATTTCTATTTACCTAAATATATTGAAATTATTTTTATTTTGTTGCAGTATGTTAATGTTTTATACGTAACTATATTGTTTGTTATAAATTTAATGAGAATACAATTTTGTTTTTCGTTGACTTTCGTTGAGCTAATAGTTTAGACTGGGGAGTCACTCCCATTTAGTAAGAGCATCTCTCCCGCTCTGTCGGGAGAGATGGCCAAAAACTGTTTTTCGTTTATTATTTTTTTATTGAGTTCCGGTGAATGATAATCAAATTTTGGACACGACGGATTATTACTTAATATATTTAGAATGCATTCCCAGTTTTTACGAAAGTATAACACTAAATATGGGAAAAAAGGTAAATTTTCTACTTTAGGGTAGGCATCTCTCCCGGACTTACCCTATATTAATCTTGTCATTAATAGTACTGTTATTTTAAGCCTTGACAAATTATTCAACTGCGTCTTATGTTAAATTTGAACTGGAGAGATGCGGTGGTGATTTTTGAAAATATTACAATAAAAATTTTGCAAAAGTTAAAACTGGTATCAGGAATGTTTAAAGATGAATATCAATTTTAAAAATTCTAATTATTTAGTTATCTCATGAGTGTTCTCATTAATTTATACGACATGAGTCATGAGTAATGAGCTATTATTTAACATATAAATATAAGATCAAGATAAATGGAGTTTAACATCCATGTATTTTTGTCACTTAGCGACATGTTCAAGATTTCATCTATTATTGAAATAACGAGAAGTAATGTGAACGAGATTTGTGCGTCATCTTTTCCGAAAAAAGAAATCCATCTAATAAAACTTTTCATTTATTCCAATAGTATGCGTAGGATTTGTATAGGCGCCACGTTGCCGTAGTGTCAATGATCAATATAATATTTATAATAGTGGACACAGATTCGTGCCATATCTATCTTGAAACGACGTTGTTATTCCATTTTCTATTAGTACCTGATAAATTATGTAAATTATATATCATTATTATGTAAGTTATTGATAACATCCATGAATAATTTATGCGACTCGCTGCCGCTATGACGTTTTTAATTCACTAGGAATTGCAGTCTGCCGATTCCTAATAAATTTCTGACCGCAGTTTTCTTATAGGTAGTTTTACGTATGCTCTCCTTTAGATACACAAAGCGCAGGATGTTGTACATGTTTGAATGAATTTTTGCATGAATCATTTTTCATAATTTCAATATTGTAGGAGCGTAGCGCACATTTTTACAAGAAATTGTTCATGCTTACAGTTAAGCGCAGATAATTATATACAATTATTCAAAATTTATTATAATGCTAATGAGGTAAAAACATTTCTTCATTACATAGTGTACTTACAAACATACATACTTTAATGTTATTTTTAAAATGTTAATTAAAAAAGAATGTTAAATATATTTAATTGATTCATCTAAGTAGACAGATTAATTAGTGTAAGAAATGAAATTTATGTGTATCATTATTTCCTACTGTAGGAAATGTTAAAAGTATTATAGTTTAAAAGCTATTACAATAATTTAAAACGTTTGGAAAAGTAGATAGTAGCAATTTGAATTTGAATTTTATAAATGCGTAGGAAAGTTGCAAGGGTATTTTTGATAAAAAATTGAAGTGAAAATGATAAATTCAACTTGTAAAGACGTGTTCATAAATTTGGACGATAAAAATTAATTAAATATTTAGAAACATTTATCAGTTGAAAGTTTAAAAGAAGATTAACTTTAGTTCGAAAATAAGCTCGCTTAAGAAACACTTTTTAAAGACTTAATAAATTAACGGGTCTTCTAGCAACTTTCCAGGCTTGGAAATCTTTGAACTTTGTGCAATTTTCTTTTCACTGACTTTAAGAACCGCGTTAAAGGCTTAAATAATTGCTAATTCTTTCAACAACACTTTATGTTTCTCGACATGAGAAAGGGATTATTGAAGAGTCATTTTAAAAGGACGTTCTAGTGCTGCCGGTAAGTGTTCGTGCTTTGACTTTTACGCTAGCGCACATTTTGATGTCAACCTATTTCTCGAAGATTTCTATAATTACGATATTCTCCATCGATAGGTACTACAGCCTTCTGTTTTCAATTAAACCCACTACCCCTATTGGTTTTCTACAGTTATAATTTCCAATTTGAAACTAAAACATTATTACAGACGTAAATGGTTAACGTCGCGCAACTCCTTCTATCACAAGGAATTTAAAACACTACGAAATATCTGCAAAACGCAAATTACTGCCTCTTATAAGACGTATTTAAATAATATTGAAAACGCTATTCATTGTAACCCTAAGGAGCTCTTTAGATTTATTCGCTCCAAAAAAGGCAAATCTCGAATTCCTGGAAAACTCGTTCACGATGATTCTTCTTTCGAAACATCACAGGAAATCGTCGACGCGTTTTCAGAATACTTCTCTAACATGTATGTTCCCGTCAATCCCATCTGCTCCAGATCTTTACTCAATTCGTTTGTCTTTCATATTGGCGAACGTAACAGGAAATGTTTTAATTAAAATCTTATCCAGATTTGGCAATAAAATTGCTGCTGGTGACAACCTTTCTATCAAGTCTTCTGTTTTTCCTGTTACTTGGAAACGAGCTAGATTTACTCCTGTTTTTAAAAAAGGAGATA
Organism: Lethrus apterus; assembly: GCA_018397195.1. Taxonomy (NCBI): domain Eukaryota; kingdom Metazoa; phylum Arthropoda; class Insecta; order Coleoptera; family Geotrupidae; genus Lethrus; species Lethrus apterus. The sequence goes on along the minus strand of JAFFZR010009972.1, from coordinate 13,823 downwards.
AATCGCAATTACAAAATTATCGCCCTATATCTATCTATCTTGCGAAGGTGTATAGACAGGTAGATGTGGTTTACACTGATTTTACCAGAGCCAACATCCGGTGTACCACAAGGATCTAACATAGGACCTTTACAGTTTGTATTATTTACTGATGATCTTCTCTAATCTCTAACTTGTCATTCGCTTGCCAATGCGGATGATTTAAAAATCTGTTCTTCAATCTCTGGTGTTGATGATGTTAAGTCCTTGCAAGATGATACTCTTGTGAACTGGTGTATTGAATACCTACTACAGTTAAATATTGAGAAGGACTGCTAACTTTTTGACGTAAAGTTACCATCATTCAGTCATTATATTCCTTCATTATATGAATGGACTGTTGCTGCAAGTCTTTAACTGCATGAAGGATCTTGGGGTTATGTTTGACTCTTGCTTCAGTTTCTCGCATCATATCAATGAGTTGTGTCTTCCATCCTGTAGAAGTTTGGGTTTCATAATAAGAATTTCTAAATATTTTAATAATTCTACTCTATTGTACTCGTTATATTTTTCCTTTGTTGTGCGCAAACTTGAATACTCGTCAATAGTGTGGTCACCCTTTTACTAATCCCAACAGCTTGCCATTGAGCGTATTTAACGTACATTTCTAAAATATGTGTCATTTAAAATGGATGGTACGTACCCAGCTACGAATATTTGCTACAATCTGCTTCTAGAGAGACACAATATGCAGTCTCTTTGTAATCTCAGAGAACTTCATGGTGCACGTTTTCTTTGTAAATGGGAAAATTGACTGTCCGCAACTCTCAGTTGACATAAATTTTCATGTGCCTCGAAGTTGTTCAAGATATAACTCAATTTTCAATATTCCTACGCCAACAATTAATATGCTGTGGAAATTTGTTATTGTTTAGTCCAAAAATTTATTATACAGTGTGGAATATTTGAAAAAAAAGCTCAGCCTGCTTTTTAAAAAACGCTAAAACAGGTCGATTTTGTTTTTTAAAAATACATATTAATATGTGCGATTCGAAAAATCACTATCGGATTCCACTAAAAAAAATGTACGTTGTCATTTCATTATTTTGCGATGACGTCATAACTACAAAGCAAATAAAAGTCGGAAGGTGAATCGCACATATTAATGTGTATTTTTAAAAAACAAAATCGACCTGCTCAAAGTTTTTTTAAAAAGCAGGCTCAGTTCGCTTTTTTCAAATATTCCATACTTTATTCCCACCCTGTTGTCCTACAATTGCTTTTACTGTTGGGCAATAAACACATATTATTATTATTTATCTCTTAGCGCTGTGGGACATTCGGTCTATTGTTTAGGGAATGTTATTTTTCTGAATGGTGTTGCTTCCCAAGCTACGTACTTACTCTATGAGATATCTGAGATAGTGTTTATGTGCGCTGATTTTCTGTAGACCAATGTCTCTATTTGTCCATTGTTCCTTTTTTTAAAGACTTCTTAAAAAGGAGACTCGTAACATTCTTTTTCATCGTAAACTTGATTAATGGTCGTATATTGTTGAAGAAATATATTCATCTGTTTGATACCGTAAACTGGGTCGTATAAATAACTCAAAAAATGTGGGTTTGGTCAAGGTATGTTGAATTGTTTACGTCTCGAGTCACTACATGTAGATATTTTCCATGACAGTGATATTAGGGAGCTCATTGGAAGATTATTTTGAGTGAAGAACGTGTCGTTCATCACTGGACAAATTAGTTCTCTCTGCAAATCTTTAGCTTCTGTCTGTTGATAAGAGCAGACTCTTCCATAGAGATGTTGGTGTAGGTGATGCTGTCGACATCAAAGCTAACCAAATCGAACCAAACCGATTCTTTGGATGCAGTTCTTTGGTCTTCAGAATAAAGAATATAATAAGAATATAATAAGACCTTTGCCAGAGTTGACGTAGGGTATTTACTCGAAGTGATAATTGTGGGTTATAAAGGCATGTTATTGTCATGGAGCTTTGGCAGTCGTTAAAGATGTGGCTTGTGTTGTGGTTCTAGTTTCATCTGGAAAACAGTTTTGTTTTTTCTTGAAAGTAGTGGATGCAGATGGATCCTTTGCTGTCTGTTCTCTACCACTTCGGGTGTTGCCCTTGTCAGCCGGAAGAATCTTGACGCTCTTTCCCTTCTGTAAGCTCTTCAGGTATGACTCTTATTCCTTGTTGATGTTCTTTTCTGGATGTTTTTCTTTCTCCAAAAATGATTACGCGAATTCTGTTATTTCTACTTGTGCTGGCTCAGCACGATTATGTCAAGAACAGGACTTTCTTTAGTTCCTATTGCAAAGTCCTTTACTTGGGAGCAACTCTTCAGTTTGTGAAAGCTGGTGTGATGATATAGTTATGTTTTCGTTTCATGCCGTACTTTCAGTTATGGTTTGCATTTCCATATGTTATCAAGTGTTCTTTGTTGACTTTTATGGGTCTTGTCGTAAGTTGCTTCTGTCTTTCCGAAGATGGGTTCATAGTCATACTCCAAGGTCAGCGTTTTAATTTATTCGCATATTTATGTGATGTATTGAAGTAGGATGGTTTTCTTCCCGTGGTGGTAATTTAATTGAGATCGGATTTGATTTGCTCGTCCTCTGTAAATGAAGGACTTAATTCCATCTAGTAAGGTCAACTCGGGGAAGTGCATACCCTCAATTTCAAAGTTGACTTTGAAATCAAGATAAAAATTTGGTATTATTGCATCAAGTAGTTTTTAAAGCATAACAATATTTCTACAACTTTAAGTAATGATAATCCGAAAGTTTTTTTTTAATTTTAAATTAAGTACTTAAGTGATAAAAAAATTGATTGTAGTCACAGAAATGCGCTTACCCCAGGCTATGAGGCAGCAAGTGCATTTTAGACCTCTATCCTTCTATTTAGGTGCTTACAATGGTTACCCGAGGCAAGTGCACAAAATATATAAAATTCCGAAGCAGCCAGTTTTTGCAGAACTTAAGTATCTGTAACATTAAGAAAGAAATGGTCAAATTAATATTTTGATAATGAAACTTTAAGATTTTATTATAAAAATCATATGAAAACATAAAACATAAACTTCTAAAAACCACTTAGAATAAAAAATAACTTTGTCATATGAACTTCGGTAGATATTTTGTACGTAAAAAAATACTTATTCTTAATATTACAAAAGGATCTTGAGCCTTTTTTCTTGCCACTTCCACATTTTGCGGTTTTTTAATGCTTAAGCGTTGTCTTTTTTTGAAACTCAACCACCACTCTTCTCCAGGAAAGTTATTTTTGAACTGCTTTGGTATCTTTTCTTCAATGATGTAATCGCTCACCAACTGCAAAACGTTTTTCTTCGACAAGCCGTAGCCGTATTTTTCCATTAGTTTTATGAGTCGACCCAGTTGATCCTCAGCTTCTGAAGATAAAGCTGTCGGTCTTCCAAATGTTTTCGATTTCACACCTCTTCTGTTTTTAACGTGATCAGCTATGGTAGGTTTTGGGATAGAAAATCTCACTGAACCTCTTTCAATGTGAGTCTTTTAGATTTTACGGCATCGACTGCATCTCGAAGGTTTTCAGGGGTATAACTTTGGCCTCCATTGGTTTTTCTTTGGTAATTGCGCACCATCTCACCTCTAAAAAAAAACATTCTTTAAAAATATAAGTAATTACTTATTAAGTAAGTAATACTTAATTAATTATTAATTTTAAAAAAGCGCCAAGCGGGGCAAGTGCATACGCGTTTGCGCTTTTCCCATAGTGTAAAAACGCACTTGCCCCTTAACCTATTTTGGAGGAGAAAGAGCATATTTGCTAATTTTATGCGTAAAATTATTAAACATTGTAAAAACAATACAAAAAATTGAAAACTCGATTTAACATCAAGCTACTTACCGTATTTTAAAGAACAAAAAGGCACTTTAGAGTGGAAATAAACTACTATAAACGAAGCACTACATGGACAAAATGAGACCAAAATGAACACTGTTTTGACAGATGCACAAAACTTGTTCATGTGAGATGCACTGTGACCAAACTAATAAACACACTAAAAGAAAGTATCCAAATGACACACTAGAATAGCAACTGTTGCATAAAAAAAATGTTATTTTTATCAGAGCAAGAAAATGCACTTCCCCCGAATATGCACTTCCCCGAGTTGACCTTATCTATTTCCTTACCTGCTCGATGTTTTTGAATTTTTCGTTCATACCGGCTCTATATGGGGTTTGAACATAATAGGCGAGGATTGAAGAAATTCAGTCTCATCTAGTGTGGGTGGATTTGATGGCATATCCATAAAAATTATAAAGTTATTATTAATTTTTGTCTGAAAACTTGTTTCTTAGTTTATGGAAATATTCAATTGTTTATCCAATTTCTAAAGTTAGTTCACCTACAACATATTCTGATTTAAGGCCAACTAGTATTTTAACATCCCATTCTAAATTCTTGGAAAAGGATTAGCATTAGTAAAGGTTGCCCATGATACTCTTCAAATTAAAACATTTTGGCCTTCTTATTTAATAAGTCGTAAGCAGCTGGTAGTATTAGATGGAATGGAATCCTCCTTTTTCCATGTAATCAGCGGGCTTCCCCAATGTAGCATTTTTGTATTTACAGTATATCACTGATTTTAAAATGTTCTCAGTCGTTGTGAACATTTTATGCAGACATTTTATGCAGATAATACTCATTTATATAGAAGCTGTCAGTCAAATAGTAGCTAAAGCCGAACAATTGTCAAATATACATAATTTACGTATTAACCCATCTAAATTATCTTATTAGTTATGAGAAGAGGGAACAAGCCGATTGTAGAACCTCTCGCTCGAACGTGCCCTTGACCTTGAAAATCACGGTCAAGGTCAAAATTGATGAAGAAGAAGAAGGACACGATCGGTTACAAGAACTTAAGTCGAAGGTCGCTCCGAGGTTCCAATAACCTTGATAATAAAGGTCAATGAAGCCGAGTGTAGAAAAACATAGCTTTGACCTTGAATATCAAGGCTAAGGTCATGATTGATGAAGAAGAAAGACACACTCGGTTACAACAACCTTCAGTCGAAGGTCGCTTCGAGGTCTAAATAACCTTGATAACCAATAAATAAAATAATGTGGCTGCTCAGAACCTACAAAATAATATCTTTGGTATTCCTCTTGTACCATCAGCAGCAGAGACAAATCTGGCTTTACATTTTGACAGCTCTTTAAGATTTAAAACTCACATTAGCAACTTACTTATGTGCTTCCTTGTTAAAAACTTTTTATTCGAATAAATATTGCCTAGATCAGGACCTTAAAAAGCTACTTGCTAAATTCTTAATACTTTCGCACTTCAATTACTGTGGTGTCTTCTATGATCTTTGCCTGGACTCATTCGTCGATAAGATAAAAAGTACAGAATTACTGTTATAGACACATTTTTTGCGACGCATCACCCTCGGAGGGATGAAGGCTTTAAGTGTTCCAACGCCTTACGTGGTTACTTCACCACTATGACTCTCCCATTTAATTTATTTAACTACAACAAGAAACTGCTAATGATTCTTTTGTGTCATTATTTTTTATCGAAGACTAATATTATTAAGATGTATGAGTTATAATTTTTAAAATGCAATAGCGGAACAATATATGAGTCAACTAACTAACCACATTTGCACTTATAACGTTACACACGTACATACATCAATTATGATCTTTAATCACCTAGAAATATTTCTCGCACTACTAATGTAATCCTGTATTAATGACGGTCTACATTTACTAATAAGTATCTGAACTCAAAGCGGAAACAAGGTGAGGCTAATTTCGATCTAATCATTTTTTATGGAACATATTTAATAGGAAGTTCTCAATTCAACTTGCTAATACTAGTGCATATTGTGAGATGGAAATAATTTCTATATTTAACAAATTAAATATTCCTTATGGCTTCTAAGTGCAAAGTTAACACTTACTTATTTAAAACAAATGTAATTAAAAAATTCTTATGAGAAATGGTCATAAACAATGTTTTACACATTATCTGTAATTTATTGTTATTCTTTTTAGTGATTTGTAGCATTGTTTGAATATTTACACATAATTTTTGTTTTTGAAATGGGTAGTCACTATGTATATTTTCCAGAAGGACAGCATGAAATATAAAATAAATATGTAGATGACATTTGATGCAGATCAGAAATACCGACAGAATTTTTTATTGTGATAATATTGAGAGTTATATCGATTATAAATTTATAAATTATAAAAACCACCGGTTCAGACAATACAATTATATACAATTATACTGCTAGCGGACAGCGAGGAAGGCTTGAAGAAAATGGTAAACAAGGTCCGAGAAGTAGTTAGACAAAAGGAAGTTGGTGCTTAACATGAAGAAAACTAAGATTATGGTGTGCAGGAAGGGGGGAGGGAGGAGGACAGATGTTATTATAAAATGGGAGGGCTGGATAATGATACAATAAGCTTCGCGGAGCACCTGGGATATGCTTGTAGGAAGGTCACGAAAGCTGGGAAGGGTTTAAAATGTCTGATCTGGGGAAAAAGAGAGATTAACCTAAAGGAGTGGCTGACAGTTTGGAGAAGTCGCGTTAAAAGTATAGTGGTGTATGGGGCGGAAGTTTGGTGGGCGAGGAAGTACAATGAGATAGAGAAGATGCAACCGGGTGCTGAAACTAGAACGCTCTACCCCCAATACAGTCCGTTCTACAAAACGGGCCCGAGACTATAGCGACTTCAATTGTGATTTAATCACGAACAAACCATATATACTATTAAATGGGACAGTCTTAGCTACAACTTGGCGAATTTTTTTTTTTTAACATCTTCATTTGTTTGTTATGACGTCACCGACAATTTTTTTAAATTGCTCGGTATATTTTTTTGTATTTATTCTTGTAGAGCATTTTACGTACTTTACACCGGTATAAACTTTTACTAGGGTTATACTATAAAAAATTTTGCAAAAAATGCAAAAAACTAGTTCGAGCTAGTAAGCTGTTAAATCCGAAATTCTCTTTAACGTAAGACAACTGCGTCGCTTATTTGACGTTTCAAAGTGCCGAAATAAGCCATCCCAAAATGGAAAATACGCCTAATGAACTAGTAGATATGTTGCAAGTTTATTTTGAGTGTCAGAAAAATAGTATGCAAGCGCAGAGGCTTTATGCTGATCGTTTTCCCGAAAGAATTGCTCCAAACCGTCGTAAGTTCGGAAAATTGGAGCAGCGTTTACAAAGAACTAGGTCTTTAATACAAACGAATGGAAATCGTGGTGTACGAAACCAAGATTCAGAATTGAACTAAAGAAATTGCTCAAACTGTGAGCCATTTCTGTCAATGCATAACTGGCATCGTTTGTGGTTTTTCTTCGACGTTTAGTAACACGTCCAGTTCTAAATTTTGGTTTCGAACACTACGATTTCCTTTCACTTTTATTAAAGATCCAGTTCTTCGCAAGCGCTGCTCTAATTTTCCGAACTTACGACGGTTTGGAGCACTTCTGTCGGGAAAACGATAAGGATAAAGCCTCTGCGCTTGCATACTAATTTTCTGACACTCAAAATAAACTTGTAACATTTCTACTAGTTCATTAGTCGTATTTTCCATTTTGGGATGACTTATTTCGGCACTTTGAAACGTCAAATAAGCGTCGCAGTTGTCTTACGTGAAAGAGAATTTTCTGATTTAACAGCCTACATTTCGAACCAGTTTTTTGCATTTTTTGCAAAAATTTCTTAGTATAACCCTATTAAAAGTTTATGCCGGTGTAAAGTACGTAAAATGCTCTACAAGAATATATAAAAAAATATATACCGAGCAATTTAAAAAAATTGTCGGTGACGTCATAACAAACAAATGAAGATGTTTAAAAAAATGTTTTTCGCCATATTGTAGCTAAGATTGTTCCATTTAATAATATATATGGTTTGTTGGTGATTAAATCACAATTGAAGTCGCTATAGTCTCGGGCTCGTTTTGTAGAACAGACCGTATATTGTACTGGAAGAGACTGGAAGGCTAGAGGCTAGACTAGAGGCGAGGTGGAGAGCGGTGAAATTCGAGATGGTGGTGAGGCAAAGAAAGAGAGAGAATTGGGTAAGGTTGGTCATGGAAGAGATAGAGAGAAGGGGGTAGCTGGGACGGGGCTATCGAGATGAGTGGGCAGGTTCTGGATGGCCGGGTGGTCAATGTTGCAAGTCGAGAGAGTGGCTAAAGGAAGTGGAGGGGTAGTGGACCAGGTTACGAGAAGGTGGAGGGAGATGAACAAGCAAGAAAGACCAGAAAGCATAAGGAACAGCAAGTACAACAAAAAGTACAAAGAACTCCAGGTATATGGGGTGCGACCGGATACTTTTGGGGTGGAAAGAGTGGGGCGGATGAAAGGTTAATCGCCCGTTTCCGTTGATACCGGCTGTAGGTTCTGTGGGTTAGGTTAGATTCATGGGAGCATTGGTGGAGGGAGTGCGACGGATGGGATCCTGGAGGAGACAGAGTGCGAGAAATTGGAGGAGGAGTAAGGACGAGTCAGGCTCGGGACTGAAGTTACTGAGGAGGGTTAAGAGGATGTTGGGTTAGTTTATGTGCGTGGGGAAGGCTCCAATGGTGTGTTTTTATGATAGGGTTCAAATGTTTTTATGTAAGGGAAATGTATGTATGCCAAATAAAGATTTTTTTACATTTATGTAGAACGGTATTTGTCAAAAATAAAATTTTGACCTTTCAGAACTTCCTATATACTATTTGTATTCATTATCACCGAACATTACTTTATGAAAAATTGCCGCTGTACAAAAGTGCAAAATTATACAACAAACTTAATAATGATTAAGGATGCGGGCTTTAAAAACCTTCAAATATCTCTTAATAAATAAGGTTCTACTACTCCCTAAACAAATATTAGTGTGACAATTTATAGTAATTTAAATTATTGTTTTTATCTATGTATAATTGAATTTATGTCTATATTTAATTTATTTTGTAAGACGTACCCGATACCAGTGAATGGTCTGCTTAAAAATACATCACAGAAGAAAAAGAATGATAAGTTCAATTTTGTAGATATGTTAATATCAAATATATTTAAAAAACAATATAAACAATAAGAAAAAAGAAAAATACAAATAACAATAACAAAGAAGAAACCACATTTGGACCACTTTTATGTATATTTACGACATATTCGGAATAACAAAATATTACAAACAATACAGCATAAAGGTAGCATATAGAACCAACAGCAACAATTTGTAAGACAATTTCATAGTTGAAATGAAATGAATGAGAAACATGTAAAAATATATCTGACTACAGAATTATTATTAAAAACGTCAGAGAAAATAAATAACTACAAGCAGAGGGAATTCGAGAGTTCTGAGTCCACCTCTCGGCACTGCGCATGCGTAATTTTTTTTTAATAAAACCTTTGAGCCCAGCCTTGGACCCGTGACCGTCGCGTCCCTGAATCCTAGCGAACCTATGTCTTTGAACAGTCGTCAACTTAACTCAACAGACAGTCGGACTAGCAGATAGAGAAACAGACCAACAGAATGAAAGGCATTTTTCGAAGAGATTTCGAACAGCTCATAATAGCTTTTGAACAACTTCTGAACGGTTATGTTAAACTTGAACAGCTAGGAACAGATTCCGAATGGCACCTGTTAAATTTGAACAGCTAGGAACAGCTTTTGAACGTCTTTGAATACCAGCCTGTCCGGCTATACTGCTGTCTGTTGAGTTGAATTGATGACTGTTCAAAGACATAGGTTTGTCAGGATTCAGGAACGCGATTAACACGTGTCAAACGTTGGGTTATTAAAAACAGTTTCCGCATGCGCAGTACAGGGAGGAGGAGGTGCGCTCATAATTCTCGAATTCCTCAGGGCTGTCCTAAGATATTT